>JAVHNK010000023.1:17500-62500 GCA_031216115.1 Senna siamea
CACTTGCTTGTGATTGCAGCCATTCCCCGAAAAGGGAGAGACGAGGGAATCGTCCGCTCCCGTTCATGTGACGAATCGAACATCGTTAGGTCCCGAATTCTGCGAACCACCGGATCTAGACCAAGATCTCCATTACGTCGTACGATATATCGATCCGAAGAACTTACTTTCAGTTGTAAGTAATCCATTCTGCTCCTATCTAAAGTGATGCTAGGCTGCTTCACACAGGTGCGCTTCGCTCGGCCACATGATGAACATGTTTTAAGCTAACTGCATGTCGAGCGCTTAAGCGGAGCTTGTGGTCACTCGTTCCTCGCTTGTTCCAATCCTAGTAAAGAGCTTCAGATCCGATTCTACACTACATACGATATTCCATTCCGGCCCTCACTAGCTCTTCGCTTGGTTGTACAAAGAGCATGCCCGAGGGGGCTACTACGCTCACCGCGCACTTGCATCACCACCTGAGCTTCGCTACCGCTTCGCCCAGCTCCTAAGCCTACCACGAACCTTGAATCATCACGTGGCTGCTAAAGCAAGCTAAGCTTCACACGGCCCTGAGGAAGCCAAAAGACCCTCTCACGGCCGAAGGCTCCGCAACACGTTGGAGAACTTTTAGATCCCGCCCTAAAACGCCCATTTTCCTAGAGTTCCGAAGTGATCCTCATTCTCACCGCAGCCTTAAAAAGCCGAAAGAAAGCCGGGCAAGAATCGCATTTTTTGGTAGTACGAAGGGGGAGCAGAATCGTATCTGGCAGTGGTTCTTCGGATCGATCACTGATTCTCGGCCCCGCCGTTTGGCTTCCACTCCAGTTGACCTCTCTTGTTCTCCTCCCCCTTACACAACCGGGTGGAGGACTCATGTAAACTTATTCCTGTGGGTCCCCGTTCAGGAAGGCATTTTTAACATCTAATTGGAACAGAGGCCAATCTCGATTCGCAGCAATAGAGAGCAGGAGACGAACAGACTTCATCTTGGCTACCGGGGCAAAGGCTTCCTCGTAATCTATCCCATATGTTTGAGTCAAGCCTTTAGCTACTAGCCTGACCTTTTCCTCCTTTCTCCCATAAAGCTTCCCTTCACAACCAGTCCCATATCCAATTAGTAGAGATCGAGATGGGGAGACTCAAAATGATACAAATGCGCATTTCCTCTCTGAATCGAGAGGTATCAGATCGAAGTAACATAAGTCATGTATTATAATTGAAGTGATTTCCGGGAGAACAAAGTAGATTTTTGAGCAAATTCTGGCATGAGAGGACCAATGAGACAGAACACTGTTGGATGCATTCCTTCGCTAGCAGGGCTATCCCGATCATTAGTCTTTCAATGAGGGTTTCACTCCATAGAGGTACCTCGACAAGATGAGATGTTGATGCTTCAAGGGGATTTCGGCTATTAAGTCAGTGTCCCTTAAGGATGGGAAAAGAGGACCTGATCGAGAAAAGCCCGATTTGCCTTAGTCTTTGACCTCGGAAAGGGTAAATTTCGATTTCGGCATCTGGTCCGCGGGGATGCCAGAGCATGGGACAAGCCTAGATCAACCCTTCCTTCATTCCCGTTGTAGAGATTGATTATCTGAGAGAGGCGCTACAGGCTTCTATTCAGGGCGGAGGAAATGGGAAAGGGGATCCCCCAAGCATTGGTCAATTGGCCTGCACCTAGTTTGAGACATTCCAGCTTTGAAAAAGAAATTCCGTATTATCCTCCCCAGCTACCTTGCAATCCGCTTCAAACTCCGACTCACGTACCACTGTATTTCATAGTGGGCCCGGCCCTTGTAAAGAACCGGTAGTAGACCCTAGGTTTGGTCGAAGCTGATCTTAATCCGTTTAGGGGTCAGGTGTCATCCTCTAGATCTCGATGAGATAGACGGGGCAGGTTCTGTAGTCAACTGCACTTGGTCACTTCCTGCTCTGTCGGGTCTTTTGATCTTATCAGTTCCACTCGGGCATACTCTTTCATAGGCTCGACACGGGTTGTGACGTCGGGTCCTCTCTTCTCTTCATGAATCTCAGTTGGAAGCCCCCATTTTGATCAGACATCCAATGAAGTAGGAGCTCGCTCCCTACCTAGCGGTACTTCCATGGCTTGCCTCTCGAGGTCCTGTTTGAAAGGCAGTTGCGAGAACCTGTCTGGATTGAGTGGTCCTTTCTCGGGCAGCTACTGAGACATAGGTTGGCCCGAGCTTCCCTTGGCATACCTTCGTTACCATTACTAAGAAAAGTAAGTAGGAATTCGTCCCAGATAAACTACTGATCTAGCTCTTTCGCATCGAGGTCTCGCCGAGCCTCTTTCAGGTTAGGCGTCCTTTGCTCGAACGAAAGAGGGGTCTTTGCCGAGTGGAAGGGACCGATGCTAGTAGTTAGATTCAATATTCAATAAGTCTTAAATAGAAGCCAAATCCAGTTGAGAAGAGACAAGCACGGTGACATCCATCGAAGGGATCTCGGTCGAGAAGCGGCCCAGGTAAAGCCAGATTTCAAAGGTAGAATGTATTGGTGGCACATCGACCTAGAATAAGGGCTCTAGTCCACGATTCCTGGATTCCAACTTTTCAAAGGAAGTCTCAAGCTGTAAAAAGTGGGCCTGCCATCGATGCTAAGAGATACACGAGCTACCATAGATCCCTCACCGACGAATAGCGTACTTTCCTCTTAGAATATCCCTTGAATAGCCGGATGAACCACTTGAGCCTCCTATTTCACTGAATCCGCTCCCATCTCTACAGAGCCCCGAAAGCTTATAGGATCTCTAGGCTGTAGAGAAAGGGCCTATGATGGAATCATTGAATCTCAGCGACGCGGTGAAAGATCTAAAAGAGGTGGATGATCCTCTGCCGCCACTCCTTTCGTAGTCAACCCGGCCCGGGAGGCTTTCTCAAGTTCCAGATCAGATATGGGCTTCGGTGCCATCGTGAAAAGCCCTACCCTGTACAGAGGATATCGACTACCTTTGGGCTTTCCTTCTTTCTACGGGTCAGCTACCCTTATTCGTATCAGTCCAGGTAGGCGAATCATGCTACAATTCTTCATTCTTTTCAAAAAAGTATACGGATATTCCCGAAGGCGGGTGATGCCCAGAAAGAATTCAAGGTCAGAAATCCCGCAGGGACGAAAGTGAAATACTTATTTCTTTGATTCACGTACAAGACTAGAGAAGTGTGGGAGATTCCAGAGGTTGCCTTTCCACATGAGCCTGGCGCTGGAAGCTGCACAGAGTCTTTCGGGGAACCTTCCTACTCTGGTTGAGGAAATCCCAGTATTTGTTTTGGGAAACTCCTCACTCGCACGTAATATAGTAAGTAATATATAAGGCTCTTCTTGAAATACGTGGGCGAATAACCAATCCAATAAGTCTTTCTGGCAGGATCTCCCCAAATAGACTCGTTTTTGTAGGTGTCCTGAAGAGTTCCCCGAGAATGCCAGTCATAAGCATAAGAAAGCTCGATCGGAGGTGGCTTTCGGGCTTTCCTTTCTTTAGGAACCTATTTCCTCTGCGCAGATGAGCTGAGCCCCCGCCTTTCTATTCTCTTGAAGATTGAACCCTCTTGGTGTCCAAGGCGACTAGCGATAGAGTGGGTCTTCGATACGAGCGAGAAAGGCTTTCCGTGTCTCATGCATTCAAGTCTATGTGTGTCACATAAACCTTCATAGCAAGCACAGAAAGAGAAACCACAGGACTTTGCCAGCCTAGTCCGATCAGTACAGCGTATTAAACCTGTCAGGAATGATATCCACCACTTCACTTGAATTCTTTATGAGATTCCCCATAGGCACACAAAGAAAGGGGATTCCAAGGAGCCAATATCAAAACACTAGTTCGAGCAACGGGTACTTCTTTCGATACTGGATTTCTTTCTTAGCCAGGCTCGCATTCTGCTTTCTTCCACTTTCCTACCAAATGAAAATAAGGTGGTCTTCTTAGGGATCATCTCAAACTTTCTAATTCCCACCCTTCTTTCGTTTGTATGTAGCTTTTTTTTTGGTGTTCCTTTGATTTGCTTTTGTGACGACGGCGGAAAATTCAAACAAAGCTGGAAGAGAGGAATCCATTGGAGCTCGTTCTCCAGGAGAAGGTGCGTCAGCCGAGCCTTCCTACCGAAAAAGAAGAGCGGATCCGGGGGACGACGTCGGACCCTCTTCGGTAAGGCGACGACTTGAGTCGGAGAAGGAGAGCAACCCGGCATTTACGGCCGACCCAGAAAGAAATGCTAGGGTGGCTCCGCCCTCGTTCCTTCCCCGCTCTTAGTTTGGCTTTACAGGCACCATTTTCGCGAGGAAAAAGAACATGTGGTTAACCGAATGGATCACTGGTTGCTGGCCTTAGGGCCGGGAGCAGCACTGGTCTTTAATGGACCAGCCATAAAGTACCGTGGAAACCCCAAAGCCAGATCTCTATCCTCTATATATTGACCAATTCTCGTGCTTCATAACGAGCAAAATCCTCTTTCTTTGACCTGGGATATTTTGTAATGAATCGAAAGACTAAATCTTCATCTTCCCAAACCGGAAGTACATACTTTTAATGAAGCTTTCTTTCCCTCGTTGGTACATTACGGGTTCAGCCCTTGTTTTCGCGAAGGTGACAAGAAAGGATTCCACACCTTTCCGTTGCCGTCGTTTCAATATGTTGTGATCTTAGAAGAGGGAATTGGCCCCAAAAGGGTACCCAAACAAACCAGTATATTGTATTGGTCCCTAAGCCTAAGCTCCACGGAATCCGAGACATCTATTCTGTTCACCCGATATCATTCCTTTCTACCTTCGCTTCGGCGTCAAAGCCTCTACCAAGCCTCGGAACTCTCAATCTCAGAAATGGAAAAAGTATGGGTCCTAATCGTCTTGGCATAAATGGTATACTCTTAATAAAACTATTTCTCTAGAAAGAAAGATAGAATGTGCAATGTCTAGTTCTTCTTCTTTGGCACCACGGTCATAAGCTTCACTTCATGCTTTCTCATTAGCTATATCATTAGAATATAATCGCATCATTGCATCTTGCATTGCTATTTATCCGTTGAGATTGAGTCTTCCAAGTAAAGGGAATGCTTAATGCACTTCCTTTGCTCGTTCTATTCACACGGGTTGCTCGCTTGGCTTGAATCCCTTGGTTCTTCTATCCTGGCTGCTCGCTTCCTTCTTTGGATCGGATGGCAACTCAGATCAACCATTGTCAATCGAAGGAGCATAAGCCACTCACTCGAAAAAACGGACTCTCCTTTGCTATCTTGACTATAAAGGCTCGCTTCTCTCAGATCTACTTTTTCGTCGACTTCTTTCATCTCCTATATAAAGCAATCACATACATATGTGATATAATCAGAGAAAGCATACATCTTTAATAAGTTGGCTACGATTAGTCACTTCGGAAGCCGTTAACCAAAGCACCGGCTTTAGACTTCCCTTCTAAGGGAAGGAGTAGGAGGCTCCACTATGGTCTAAGCTACTAGAGTGAAAGCTTCATTGGTACCACAATCAAAGTGGGTTCCTAAGGCCGCTATCTAGCCTTCAAACATGACTTTTTAAGCTTGCTTTGACAGGCTAGCAAGTCTTATTCTGCATAGGCTCAGCTCTATTTTACTTCCTTTCTTTCTAGTAAGAGTAATGGCCTTTCCATAAAATGGGTCCGAGGGAAGGTAGCAGGTCTCTTGGTAAGCCCCTTGTCTCTTTCTGTTGTAAGTGATTGGAGCTATAGGTGAGTGCCGGTACGCCTGTCGTTCTTTGTCCAAAGATTGTTGTTGTAAGTAGCTGCTATGCCGTTTTCTTGCTCCATTGTACTCTCTGTTGCTGTTTTAGTTCCGTCTGGCTATTGGTCAGCGGATCCCACTAGTCCTAAAAGGCTCGAATTAGCTATGGAGTTTGATGATTGCCGCAGACGAGACTCTGATTTTGTATCAGTTCTACTTTCTCTTGCTGTTGAAAAGTTCCGGTCCCAATTCACCGGTCTAGCGTACCCAACAAGTAATGTCCGAGCGTGAACCCCCAGCAGCCATATAGCGTTAGCGCATACACGTTTTCTTGCTGATGATGATCTGGTGCTGTAGCCTATTAGACGACGTCTACGCAGTAGGATCAGAGTAAGCGAGCTCACTCGACTATAATAGAAAGTTGAGGCACAAGACTCAGACCCCAATAGTAATAGCATCGAAAGAACTACTGCTGGCAGGACTGAGCCAAGGGCACCATTTCCTACTATGCCAGACGTTGTGGCCGGTCTGCCCTCTCTGATCTCGAACTCTTTCTCAGAAAGAACGAAGAATCTTTGTCTTTTATGTCAGCTAATAGAAGTAGGTGTCTGCGAACAATAGGCCTCTTGCTAAAGTAAAGCAAAACAAGGATCTCTCTTTTAGGACGACTAGTAGCTAGCCTACCCCAAGAGTTCTGTTGAAGTTAGGGTGCTGTGCTCTTTATATTTTGAAGAGAAAGTGCTTTTCTCTCTCCTCTCATACATACATTCTTCGATCCGGTTCACCACCCGCGGTGGGGCCACAAGCTGGTCAACGCCTGGCAGAGTATCAAGAGAGATCCCCAGTAGTGCGACTTAGGTTATGGAAAAGGCAAGGTTTAGAAGCCTCCATTCCCGACGGGGAGAGTCAAGGGAGACTAGTTCCGTGAATTCCCTGTTAGAAGGAATTATTGAATCAGAAGCATCGAATGCAAGCTGTGAGGAATAATCATTCTATTAGCAGACAAGAATGAAATTCAATTAGTCCCACACTTCCCGCAGGAATAGAAGAGTACGCAAGCACATTCATTTAATTGGAAAGCTTTCCTTTCCCTGACGGTCGAGCTATTGACTCTCCTCCTTGGCTAGCTGTCCACCTCTGATCACCATCTGTTTCGACTCCTTCCTTACCTAGTGATGAGCTTGACTGGTGCTCTAAGACGAACGCGGTCCGATCTGGCAAAGCTGGCTCAACGTATGCTTTAGCTCCAAGATGAAAGTTTGAGTTTGGCCCCCCTGGGCCCATCTCTTAAGACAAAAGCGTTGTTTCCGGGTCGAATAGGTCATTCGGAACGGGCCTCAAGCCGCCGCCCATGCTTCAACATCTAAGTTTTCACCATAAGAACAAGATTTTTCTTATGGAAAAAGAGGCAGAAAGATTAGATTCAGTTCAAGGAAACCAAACAAAGAAAGCCAATCGGAAATGATTTTATCACTACGCGAATCCAAAATCAAACTCGGAGCGAGAATCAACATCCTTACTTAGGGCTAGGCTAGGTCGCTTGGGGCTTATGGCGCTTAAAGAAGGCAAAAAGCTGTCAACAGGGGCAGTGCCAGGGGGAAGAGAAGGAATCCAGCCGGACAAGCACTGGCTTTCGGCAGACTCTTTCCTTATTGGGCTTAGAAGCGATTGCATTCCAATGCCAATTATTGCTCTTGCTTCAAGCTCACTTGAGCAGTTTCCTTCCTCTAGCCTCCTTGCCAGGCGTGTAAAGCTTCGAGACTTTTTTCTAAAAAGGGCAAGACTGCCTCCCATAATTCATTAAACATGAGTTGGCTTATAAAGTATCTATAGAATGAGCACTGTGAACTATCTGCTTCAAAAAGATAGTTGGTTGAATTTGAATGAAACTGAAACCTTTCAGAATACGAATGAGATCAAAAAAGCCATCATTGGGGCAAACCCACTTTTGTTAGTCTATCCATAGACATATTGGATTTGTTTTGGTCGATGGTTCAAGAAAGACATAAGTGGGTCCTCAACTCTTCTTCGTTGGAACCCAAATTTTGAAAAGTTCTGTTAGGTTCTTAGTAGCAGTCGGCGACCTTCTTGATTCTTTCTTTTACTTCACATAGCTTTTCGTCTCCTTGATAGCTGGCAGTTCTCCAAAAGTATGAAAAGCTGGAGGACTTTGTACCAGCCATTCCAGTGTGGTTGAATTTTGTTCAACAGCCCAAGGACTTGGAGCACATCTTTTGTTATTTCCACTGCTTGAAGTGATTGTTACGACCACGAAGAAACGACGAATCCCAACTACGGATATATAAGAGCCAAAACTGCTAAGGGCATTCCATCCAGCGTAAGCATCTGGATAATCTGGAATGCGACGTGGCATACCCGAAAGCCCTAAGAAATGCATGGGAAAGAGGGTCGGATTAACCCCGAAAAAAGTGATCCAAAAATGGATTTGACCTAAAGTTTCAGGGTATGTCCGACCAAAGATTTTACCCACCCAATAGTGAAATCCTGCAAATAAAGCAAAAACGGCTCCCATAGAAAGTACATAATGGAAATGTGCAACCGCATAATAAGTATCATGTAGAGCAATGTCTAGCCCAGAATTTGCCGGGACTATTCCAGTGAGTCCTCCTATGGTGAACAAAAAGATGAACCCTACAGCAAATAACATGGGTGTTTTGTATTGTATCGAACCCCCCCACATGGTAGCGATCCAACTAAAGATTTTAATTCCAGTGGGGACAGCTATGATCATGGTAGCTGCGGTGAAGTAGGCACGGGTATCAACGTCTAAGCCCACAGTAAACATATGATGAGCCCAAACAAGAAATCCAAGAACACCTATACTGATCATGGCATAAACCATGCCTAGATACCCGAAGACCGGTTTTCCCGAAAAAGTCGAAACGATATGACTTATGATACCGGATCCAGGCAGAATGGGAATATACACCTCTGGATGACCGAAGAACCGAAAGAGATGCTGGTATAATATTGGGTCTCCCCCTCCTGCGGGATCAGAAAAGGTTGTATTAAAGTTTCGATCGGTTAATAACATGGTAATTGCCCCTGCCAGTACCGGAAGTGATAATAAAAGTGGGAATGCTGTTACTGGAACGGACCACACAAATAGGGGTGATCTATGCATAGTCATTCCAGGTCCACGCATGTTGGAGATAGTTGTTATAAAATTGATAGAACCTAAAATGGATGAAACACCAGATAGATGAAGACTAGAAATTGCTGAATCAACTGCTCCTCCAGAATGGCTGGTAATACCACTTAAGGGCGGATAGACCGTCCACCCAGTGCCGCTACCCACTTCTACTAAGGCTGAGCTTAATAGGAGCAAGAGACTTGGTGGCAACAACCAGAATGAAATATTATTTAATCGTGGAAATGCCATGTCAGGTGCACCTATCAGAATCGGAACAGACCAATTACCAGATCCACCTATCATCGCCGGCATAACCATAAAAAAGATCATTAAAAAAGCGTGAGCCGTTATTAAAACATTATAAAGTTGATGATTCCCACCAAGAATTTGATCGCCGGGTCGTGCTAATTCCATACGAATCAATACTGAGAAGCATGTGCCCATCACTCCAGCAATGGCACCGAAGATGAAATATAGAGTCCCTATATCCTTGTGGTTAGTGGAGAACAGCCATCGGACCGGATTTGTCATAAAATTGAGATTATTTCGTTTCCTTCCTTATCAGAGAGGGGCCCCTTAGGGAGCGGGGCTTATTTCTTGAAAAAGGGGGAGTGAGAGGGGAAGGAAGAATGGAAAGGGGGGTGGGGAAGGTCCGGAAAGCCCTCACTTTATTGATGGGACATTTTGATCCCCTTTTCTTTCCTCTCAACCCCTCCCCCCCCCGGTTCTGGTTCAGGAAAGGGTCAACGCAAGGATCTTACTTCGAAGCAATCTCTGGAGTTTTCCCTTATCCGAACGGGTCTTGCAAGAAAATAGGATTTCATATTGAGCTCCAAATATACGCTATTGGGATAGGATGGTTCCTACTAGCTCTCCCCCCTAAGAACCGCACGTGCGAGTTCCCCCGCATACGGCTCAAGTGGCGAAGGCCCTTTCCTTCGCGCTTGGTAAGCGCTTCGCTGTAGCCAAGCTTACTGCTAGCCTATCGCCTAGAGCCAAGCTTCGACCGCGACTGCTCGTCGCTTCTGGGCGCCTTATTCCGTCACCCGAGATCCAAGTCAGCACCGGCAAAGATCTCTTGATTCCTCGCGGCCGGGCCGGCTTGGAAGCAAGCTACCTGTCGCCTATCTCACCCCCTTTCTTATTATTAGTAAGATAGGTTGCCCCTTTCCCCTTTCTCTAATAATAAGGTAAGCTTCCCTCACTGCCGATCGCCTGAAGCTGGGTGAGCCTTCGCTTTTTGGATCGTCTTCTGCCCAATGTCAATGTGGTACCCTCCCGTTTTTGGTTCCCATTGGGTTTACCTTGTTTACAGGTCGACCCCATGGCAGCAAGAAAAAAAAGGCGATCTTGTGCTATACTCCGGTGATCTCTTTCCTACCGAGGCACGCAAACCCCCATCGTGTCCCAGATCACATTCCGTGAATCGAAAGGGGAAGCCTACTCATCCATCAGCTCCTCTCGTAGATCGGTGCGGTTTTACGAAGCGTCTAAGCACAGTTCACTCGCGTTGATCAATCAAGAGCTTTGCCGCCACTCCTTAAGGTTACCTGTTGTATCATACACTTCTTGCATTCTTTCCCACGCTTCATACCCCCCCATTTCTTCTTAAGGTAAGGTAAAGGGCCAGGCATGGTGGGGTAGGAGCATTCTGCCGGCAATCTTTTTGGCTTGACCAAGAAGTCTTATGTCCTCCGAGTCGCACGGCGTTTTAACCGAAAGAACTTCTTGCGCAATTCATGCCTTTCTGTTTTTATGACCAGAAATTGTTTCTTGATTTCCATTTCAAATTGTTCTCTGGACTTTTTATCAATATGAGGTGATCGTAACACAGTATATAAGACTCGTGATTCAGGCAATCCAATCTTCCGTGTGTAAGGCGGAAGCCCCCCAAAATGGTTTTCCAAAAATGGGTGATCAAAAGATCGAATCACTATGCGTATCTTGGTGGTCGTTACTTTTGGTGGTCTTTCTTTTTGGCTGACTCCTTTTCCTGTTCTATTGATCAGAAGCATCCAGCAGCGCCACGCCAGTAGAAAGAGTTAAGCTACTAAGCGAATTTTAAGGCTACCCGGCTAATGGGAATCGAAAACGAAAGGCCCAAGCAAAGTTTCTACCCACGACCGAATCTTCTTCGTCGGTCTTGCTGATATTGAATCTCATTAATTCTGAATCTGAGTCTTTCCTTTTCGATTTGGAAAACCTGACTTCTTTGGCGGATTCTATATATGTCCTGCCAAAGTCTTTGTCGCTCTACGGCTCGGGCCCTATCCCGTTCTTGGGCTTCTTGGGTCCGCCCTAGCTCCTCCTCGAGCTGCCGTAGCTCCTCCTGATGTGAATAAGGTCTTAGTATGTATAGGCATTCTGGGCGGGTCGCAATAAGTCGCTGGTCGAAGGTTTAGACCAATTGCAATTCATCACCATCTTGCCCGCTTCCAATTGATGACTGGCTATTATATAAGTGTTGACCTAAGCCCCTGCCTGTGCTGGGGCTCGGCTCCCGAACCGTACGTGAGCTGCCTCGTACGGCTCTTCCTAAGAACTTGAAGCCCTCTCTCTCTAAATAGAAATTAAAAAAAATGCATTTACATCAAAAAAAAGACTTTTTCAAAAAGCCTTCGCCTCCTATTCAACGGGGCTATTAGAGAAGCTGCTTCGTTCCTTGACTTCTTTGCTCAGTCAAGCTTCCTTGTTCCTTAGTGTAGTCTCGGTCCATAGTTTAAGACTCTGTTCCTTATAGCCTAGTCTATATCCACAGCTGACGTGACTCCGTACCGACGCCTTTCCCTTTGTAGACGGCTAAGTGACTTCGTAACCTTAACGTACTTATTTTCGTACTTTCTTTCTTACTATATCATAGGCCTTCGTGGGGCTTTCGTCCTTTCGCCTATAGGCGGCGGCTTGGCTTCGCTATCGCTCATGACTTGGTATAGAGTCCGTGTAGTCGTCGGCCTTCCCACCAGAAGGCCTATGATATAGTGGTCGGCCTTTCGAATGCCTCCTTCCTTACTTTTCTGAGAAGCCCTTTACGACTATAAAGGACAGGGGGCTGTTCACCCACCTTTGGAAACTTAGCTACTTAAGTACTACTCAATACTAAAGTCAAGGCGAACGGCATTCTGTTGTACAGCTACTTAATATTATTAATATTAATAGTAGTATAACAACAGTCGTACTACTAAAGTACCAAGGCAACACCTTCGGTGTTGCTAAACGCATCCTTCAGTTGGGCCGCAAGTCTGGTTGGCTGTTTTGTGCCTTATATCTCAAACAAGCGGCCTCCGCCTTAATGATGGCCTATGGTGGAGATGAATTCGTCCACCCTGAAGGTGCGCTTCCAGTTTCCCTCACTAGGTCTGGGCTCCCCTCAATTACATCGAGCCTCATCATCGTGCGATGATTCGGAGGAGAGACGAAAAGTCTGATTTACTTGCAAAATGGTATTTGTCAATCTTTTCTTTGTCTAAGGTTATTACCTTGGCCAAGAAGGTTGATAAGTCCACTTTTGCAAGCATAGTGACACCAGTGACTGACATGGATTCAGTCTTGGAGCTAGTCGGTTCAATCAAAGAATGTTTTAACCGCCTGGTTAATCGCTATGTTCCCTGGATAAAACGTATTCCCCTTGAACAAGGGCTTACGTTTGAACCAACCTGGAAAACCACTCATTGACGAAAAGGGTGTGGATTGAACGTATGAAACTGAAACCTGAGAAGGTTTCTCGTTTCCGTTCTTCTTTCACGTCTTTTCCTCATGAGTTGGGGGCCTTTCAGTTCCTTATGAACTTTGTTCATGCAAAAGGTGAGCAATTTTCTCAGGGCTGTCTTTGGCCTCCAAGGGTTCGTTACGCTTTTGATGTGAATAATAAAAAGTTCACACCAGAAGATTTAGACTGGTTTGAGAGGCGAATAGGTCCTCTTCTACCGTCTTGTGACGACCTTGGGATTCCCCCGCGGGGCGACTAGGTTGTTCTCTTGAGGGAGCTGGAAAGCGTCGTATATTCGCAATTGGTAACTATATTAACCAAAGGTTATTAAGACCCGTGCACTGTTGGTTTGCGTCTATATTGAAGACCATTCCAATGGACGGCACCTATGATCAACTTAGACCTTTGCGTCGGTTAGTTCCCAGCGACAACTGTTTCAGTTATGATTTGAAGAGTGCCACAGATAGGTGGCCACTAGTCTATCTATTTGAAATAGTTGCCCTACTGTTTGACCGGTCATTCGCATCGAGTGTTGTTAATAGCACTCTTGCGACGAATCTTTTTATTGTGCCGTTCGTTAGGCGGTACGCAACAGTTTCGTTCGTTGCTGGTCAACCGTTGGGATATTATGGCTCTTGGCCTCTGTTTGCCTTTTCGCACCATTTACTGGTGTGGTGGGCAGCGGAGCAGGTTAGACCAGGGGTCCGGTTCGATAGGTATGCAGTGCTAGGTGATGATGTTCTCATCACCGATCCACTGGTTGCTGAGTAGTACAGGTTAGCTCTTCAACGACTTGGTGTTAAGATTTCTTATCACAAGTCGTTGGTGTCGTCTTCAGGTGCTGCCGAGTTCGCTAAGAGGTTCTTAGTTAAGGGTATGCAGGTGGATTTATCCCCGATATCCATGCGAACCTTACTTGGCTTCCATCACCCTTATGGTCTTATGGCCATTAGGGAGAAGTCTCATGTGGAGGATTTTTCTCTCTTGATGCGGATTGGTGGAGCAGGTTACCGAACTCGCTCTGCTGGGAAAAAGTCTAAATCGGCCAAATGGCGTCGGTTTCGGCTTCTTTTCCTTCGGAGTAAGTTACCGATGGATTTGCTCCTTGGTGGTGGCCTTCCCTTAAACCCATACCTTTTAGGGAAACTTAAAAGGTACTTATTGGAGAGGTTAGCTCCCCGTGAGTTAAAGACTCCTCCTCTTGTTTGAGTTTGAGGGGATGTCTGACTTCTTGGAGTACTCTCTTTTAAGGAATTGGGTGAAGTCATGGTTAGGCTATGTCAAGTGGTATAGCTTGCTATCTATGGACCCCTCGGTCCCACTTGAGGCTTTCCTGGATAGTCCTCTTGTGGAGTCCCATTGGTATGTCCGACGCACTGATCCTTTATTAGTTAGTGCGTTGGGGTCTACTATGGCGTCTCTATGATATTGTACAGGAAGTTGGCCTAGATTAGACTTGTGGGGTATTACCTACGTAGTCCTCCTCATTGTGAAAAGGAACCATGCAACTCCTTGTTACTGTAATGGGGTTTCACAACCCGTTGCAGTCTCCTACGCTCTTAGCTGAGTGTGGGTGGGAGCCATTGAACTATAAGGAAACCTTCGGTTCCCTTTCTTTGAATAAACGCCACCTATTTTAGTTTACATTCATTACAAAGTAAACCAAGCCTAACCGGTCACGACATGTTGTTTGTTGATATTTATTGAGGAGTTTAGCTGACTGAATCCATAAACCTAGAAAGTAACCGTCACTGGTACTTTTTTTACTCTATAGGTGGGTATAGGTATTGGTGGAGCTTGCGTAATGTAGTTGTAGTTAAGGCTGCATTGAAGTAGCGCTTTTTTTTTTGAAGATCTACTGAAGTACCAAAGGCGAACGGGGCTCCCAGGCCGGGACGTCTAGCAGAATGCTTGGCCTCCCGCGCTGGAAGCGACACCCTTCGGGTGAGCTTCTGGCGGTTAGCTTCTAGAACTAGATAAGATAATAGGCATTAGGCATTCTGAGCTGGGAGGAGGCAAGCAAATGAAGGGAGGCATTACGGGCCGACTACAAGAAGCTTTGCTTCGTAGACTCGACAAGTCGCTTATAGAATGCCGACTACTACTACTAAGTGAAGACTTTCCACTTCATTTAATAAGGGGAAGGGGGGAGGGAAGCGAAGCTTAGCGAGCTTTATAAGGCCGACCACTACATAAGCCGCTGGCGGAGAAAGCTCTTCGAGCTCCCCTTCATTCGTTGCTAAGCCAAGGTCCCAGGTCTCCGAGTCAGCCCGCGCTTTTTCGAAGAATCCTGCACCCATGGGCATACGGCCTGGCAGGCCTTCCCTTTCCGCCGGAGCTTCATGGGCGTTGCCCCGTTCCCCAATCAGATGTTTGGATGTGAGCTATACTCCGCGAGGAGCCAAACGGGCGTATGGCCTTGCCTTGCCATTTGACCTCTCTTCCCGTGTGACTAGGAATGCTCAGTGACAACCTCTCAATTGTCACCGCCTGGCCTCTCTTGCTACCACGGTAGCACCTAGTGTGGTCAGCACCAATCGTGTTCGGGCAACGAAGCTTACACTCATTCATGAACATTGGTTCATCCTGCTATACCCCGGGCCTTTTGCTCTTCTAACGTAAAAGGTGGCCGGCCATTCGTCAAGGCCCAGGAATCCGCTGGACATCTCAGCGGCGGGATTGGATACCCGCATCCGATCGAAGTTCCATTTTAGTGCCCCCTAACATAAAGGAGAGCTTTTTCTAGGTGGGTCGCTTCGCGCAAGACATTGCTTAGGACCAACGGGTCACACGACAGGTGCACGATCGACTTTGCACGCTCCATCCTTCGGCCCTTCGCCTATCGGCTTGGCAGGCAAGCTACCTTGATCCGTCTTTGGCTTCGATTCGTTATGCTCAGCAGCTCCAACAAGCCCTAAAGTATCTTGCCCTCTAAAACTCTTTAGAGAAAGCGCTGCTTTACGTTTGATCCTATGTGCCCAGAGAATGCTATGCGTTCTCCACTGTCGGACCTCGCAAAGAGAGAACGTGTTTTTTCCTCTGAGTTTCTCTCTCATTCGCGGAGCGAAGAAAGCGGGCTTTGCCCCAGCTACCGCTATCCTTGGGAAAGCAAAAGAGCTACCGAAAGAAAGGGATGCAGTCTCTCCCTTGGCCTTTGGAGAGGAGAAGGCAGAGAAGAAAACGTCCTTCGCGCAAGTTTTTTTGCTTCCTGCGCCCTTACTCTTCAACCAAGGAGGCATTCTGGTAGGAAGGCCGACCACTACATAAGCCGCCATCAGTCCAGGAGAGAAGCAAGCTACCTTTCTTTGATCCACCTTCCCGGGCAGGGAAGAGAACGAAAATAGGCCGCGGATGGTGGTCGTGGTAGGTTCGAGGATCTTACGCGGCGGAGCGAACTCCTCTATCGTGTTGCATTTCCTCTGGCGGCGTAGCTGCACCCCCTCGATCCATCGTACTGGAGCGATCCGAGAAGAACGATTAGGGTCATATTCTATCCTTTCTACAATGCCCATAGACGAAGTGCTTCGTTTCAGATCAATTCTTCGCTGCAATCGCTTCGATCCACCCCCTCGGTGAAAAACCGTAATACGCCCTGAAGAATTCCTACCAGCGGACTTCCCTGTACTCAAAGTGAATTGTCTAAGTGCTCTCCCCTCTTGGCTTTTTCTCATTGTATATCTCGTAATCATTATTTTCCGTCCGAATTAGAGCTCCTCCTGCTACTCCTTCTTCTCCTTCATCGTCGTAGGTCCTTTTGACATAACTCCTCTCTTAGCTTAGAAGAGTGAGAAATTCTTTCCTACCTTCTGTCCTTATGTTGTAGTAAGGTAGGTTTGGGTATAGCAGGACTTGAACCTGCGACCATTAGGTTAAAAGCCCAATGCTCTACCAACTGAGCTATACACCCAAAAAAAAGAGATAGCGTAAATAATAGATGGGCGAACTATAAAGTAAGGCAAAGAACGGACTAATAACAAGCCACAGAAGGCTTATCCTTAGAAAGTAAAAAACCCTCTTCATAAGCCTTCGGAGCAGTGAAGTAGACCATAGGAATGGGGTACGAACGGATAAGATAATTTACTTTAAGGGTAGCCCTTTCCATTATTCAAGATAAGCGATATAGAAAAAAAGTCAACCAGATCTTCACTTATGTTATTTCGAATTATGATCGAGGCTGTTAACCACCTTCTTGCTACTAACCCGCACCCACTCATAAGCATCTTACCCGTGGGATTCGACTTGCCTTCCCTACCTCTTTGGATGGTATGCCCGGGATGGTAGGCTTTCGGGTAGGATGGTTTGGATGGTATGGTTTCCGTGGCAGTAAGAGTTGGGGGTTAGCTCACAAGGTAGCTCAGTCCCCCGAGGGGATCAATAAATATAAATAAAGTCTAGTAGGACAGAATCATTAGCATTCTATCTAGAGATAATGCGACTGGAGATTTAGATTTCCCAGCTCGAAAGGTAGTTAGTTTTGGGGAGAGTCCGACGTGAACGAATCCGCTCTCTTTGCTGTGAACAAGAGGAAGCTCTGCAGATGAAGCAGGCGACGGGTAAATGCTTTGTGAGTTCATACCAGGATCCAGGGAAAGGCTTTTTGCTCACCCCGCGAAAGGCGCATGGGTTGACTCTAATCTAAGCCTTAACCCTTCCTCTTTGTTGATGATTATGGATCGCTCCTTCTTTGATGCAGCGGAAATCCCGATGTCAGAGCAGCTAGTCGTACTCGTAGGTCTCCAGACTAGACCTCCAACCCAGACTCAGCTACCTAGGGCACCAGCACCTATCAGAGATTTCGCCCTGCTACAGCGTGGTGGGAAGATGAAGTCAGTCTCTAAGGCGTTTGTAGTAACATCACAACATTACAAGATATCAGACTTGTTTTGAGTTAAATACAATATCTCGTCCCTCAGATCAATGAATTGCAAGCTATCTTTCTTTCTATAGTTAATATAGGCCTGGAATCAGTATGGGGCTGATTGATGCCAGTAGGAGGGGCCCTTCTTACAGCCCTAGTTTCAGTGTGTAAGGGAGAGAGGAAGAGAGAGCTGCTCCCGCGCTTACTACTTGTTAAAAGAGAAAGCATTGAACCTTAGCAGCAGACAAAAACGCAATTGTAATGGTGCTATACCCGAAAGACCCTCACTACAAGATTCACTTTGACATCGCTCCTGCAACAGCAATTATGATAGGCATTTCACCACCTTATAGAAAGAAGAAAGGCCGGCTTCCCTATTATACGAGGATTGATTCCCAGACACGCCTTCCACTACTAGACGGAAGACTAAGAAGAAAGCAAAGTCAACCTAAATGAGAGGCTTCGGGGATGGCGCTAGACCTGCAACCGCATTCACTCGATCTACGACTTCGAAGACATCAACGGAGGGAAGCACTTCAACTCCTTTTTCGGGTTGGGCTTTCAGTCGTTCAGCGGCCCCCTCTTGAGACAAACTGCGGCGGAAACCTTCGTAAGCTAGACCTTCAGTTCCCTACGTCTGAAGCAAGTGGATTGGAGAGAAAGCTCGTTCCGATCCTATGATTCCGGACCCTTTCATGCTCTAAACGGGAAGTAGAGTGGTGAACGATCATCTACTTATAGATGAGTGGTTTCTTCTCCTGGACGATGAGCTTCTCTTAGTCATAGTAGGGGCTCAACTCGCTACTCAATTCTTACTACTAGTGGCATCTCTTTAAGAGCGCATTCCTCCTAACTCCCAACAGCTTCTCAAGCAGCTTTTTCTTTCACAACTCCTTCCTTCCCTCTTTCTATAGGTTGACTATTTGCCGGTTTGGCGCTTCGGAAGCCAGAAGACAGAAGCCAAACGAGTCGGGTCGACAAGAGGTTTAATCACTGGCCGTTTTGATCCTTTGGAACAACTCTTTGAATTTAAAGGAAGAAGGCAAGCTAAGGCTGGAAGTGGTGTTCTCCCTGTTGGCTCTTTAATCAGTCATTTATTGTCCTTCCTGCTGGCGAAGCAAGAGAGGAGAAGAAGCAAAAGTGATCAACTATACCACACCTTCCCAAATTCTACTTATTTCCCCGGAGCAGCAGCAGAAAGAGTGAACTTGCCCAGCGAGGGCGTTCCGAGACCAATGCTATCAATAAGAAGGAGAGACGGTTTCCACTCCCCGAGGAAATTCAACCCTCAATTGAGCTCAGGGCATGAGATGCAGCGGTTAGGTCCCTCTTGTCTTCTGCACCGGTTCCTGATTCAATTGCCCAAGAAAGGGCTATGCGCAGACTGACTTGCTGCTTGCTTTCTTTGAGGAATTGCTGAGTGAAGTGCGATGCCAGTCGATTGATACTCTGATTCCTACATACCAGACTTTTATCAATCATACATGATAGGAGATTAATCGTCTTATTAAGAGAGAAGGGTTCCGCCTCTCGCTAATACAATACGGGGATAACCCGGACATGACCCCTGACTCAATTCCCGTCTTCTCTAGTAGTTGTAGTTATTCGGGATCAGAATTCCTAAACTCTTCTTGACTTGCCGCAGCCAAGTCTTCCCCAACCTCTACTGATGTTCTTGGTGAGCTAGCCACCGCCCCAACTGTGATGGTCCCCTTCGGCTAGTTCTTTCACAAGTGACCCTGTCTTCCATCCTCCTAATGGTTTGGTCCCCTAGCCAAGTGGTTCTGTCTTTCTTCCAGTAGGTACTCTAGAGGTCTTCAGCCCCATGTTCCACAGATGGACAGCCGGGACAGGACCGGGTTCTATCAAACCAGACTATTTCACTCCTGGAATGAGCCTTTTGGCGACTCTCTCTCAACACAAAGAAAGAAGAGATGATAGGATCCCAGCAAGTAGCCCTTACTAAGGTTGGAAAAGATTCCCGGGGGTACTACAGCTTGCGTGGAAGGCTAGGGTTGTTTTTAGAAAGCGCGAAGACGGAAGACGTCGTAGGGAACCAATTTCTATCGCTTGGAACCTCTAGTGGTCATTCATTCTTTTGATTTCCCGCAGTCGAAAGAGTTGGTTGGCAGTTCAAACCTCAGAGGGAGTTGAAGAGAGGCCTTGAAGTTCGTTCAAAGGCACTAGGGACGAGCCATTACAGACGGTCTGATGCTTCTGGGGTTCGGCCATATCGAATTGTCCAAAAGCTCATCAACCTTTCCGAGGGATGATGAAGGCGATGCCACAATTGAGGTTTTCCCTCTTTCTTAGATTAAATAAGAATGCGAAGGACCTGAACACTAAAAGATAAAGCTTATTTCATCAATCAATAGAACGGAAGGGCAACCCCTAACTACAAGAAGGTCTACTAAAGGGGTACGAGAAGGAAAGAATGTAATGTATGATCTTTCTAAGATAGAGGTCTACGTTAGGCAAGAGGACCGCTACCAAAATAGGACTATTCCACACCGAGACTGAAAAGTGCTCCAGCTTGCTTGCAATAGCCCCTCGCCCACTCCTCTTTCTTGGCCGCCCCGCTTTGCTATGCGTCTACTCTGCCTTGGTGCGTGCACCAGACTTCTCGTGAGAATTCCACTCGCTCCGGTCCCTTAACTTCAAGCTTTAAGCAGGCAGGAAAGCTGGTTAAGCAATGTGAGATATCTGTCTGCCAACAATTGTGCACTCTGAACAGGGCCTATAATAGGGCTAGGCCGGACTCTTCCTGACTGAAATGCTTACTTGGTAGTGGTGCTTCTCCCTTAAGAATCCTAGCTGGATCTCTAACTCTTGGCCTATTCTCGTAGTCTGGGTGCACACAAAGAAGCCCCAGCATGAGCATCCCCCCCATCTCTAGTGCATCAAACTTCCCCATCAACCTTGGATCAGCAGCCTCAATTAGTTTCCTCTTTTCCCACAAGTTCCACACGTAATCAACAACCACGGTTCCGTCATCTTCAAAAGGCTTCCTCCCAGTTCCCACTTCTAACACCACTACCCCAGAGCTGTACACATCAGTCTTCACAGTTGGAACACCAGAAAAAAAATATTCCGGACCAAAATCCCCAAGCTTGGCATTGAAATCCGCATCAAGCATTATATTGCAGGTCTTCACATCTCTGTGAATGATTTGTCTCTTGCATTCTTCGTGACGATACGTAAGAGCAGAAGCAACCCCCCCAATTATATTCAAATACTGCTTACATGACAGGACAACTGCGGAATTAAAGTTAAAATGCATCATTTTTTTGAGGCTCCCATTGATTGGGTAGGAACTAAAAAACCAGGACTAACTCAGTCCCCTCACAGCACCATCCTTGAAGCTGAACCAAGTTTTTGTGCCTTAAGCAACCCACCATTGTTGCAAACTCAGTGGTGAAAGGATTGCGCAAACAGTCTATACTATTAACCCTCTCGAATCTTTTCACTGCCACATCTCCTCCAGATGGAAGAGACCTTTATAAACCTTTGCTGATGCCCCTTCCCCAACAAGTCTATCTCTATTAACCCCATTGTGGCTGATTTGATCTCAGAAAGTGACAATCTTGTGGCGACTTTTGTCGTTTGAACTCTACAATTCTGGCCTTCTCTGGTCTTTCTAACAATACTTTTCTCTTCTTTGTCAAGAAAATGCAGATTACAACAACTGCTGCTAATACAGAGACTACAAATGCAGTTAACCCTCCCAATCCAAGAGCCATAGCCATCTCCCCTATCCTTTTTCTTCTGTGATGGGTATTTTTTGGTTGGTTCGGTATTGATGCTCTGGATAGCACAAGAAACAGTCCCCTTCTTCTACCATATCCATAGGATTCACTGAACGAAGGAACTCAAAAGTGTTTTTATTTTAATTGCCAATGATCAACAATGTGAATACCCGAGCCTTGTCCATTTGAGGCGGATAAACCCACATGCATAAACTCCTTGAATTGTTCGGAAAGGTCAATCTGGGCAACGAGAATAGGAGTAGGAGGCCTAGTTGGTTGGAGAGTACCCAACCCGCACCCGAACCATTTTCATGGCGTCTGTGTACTCTATCCACGCAGTAATCTGTCTCCCACTTTGCAGATCAATTCCCCGAGAAACAACATCCATAGAAGCGAAAGATATGATTGTATTAACATAGATACCAATGTTTTTTCAATTGATGTCACCAAGTTAAGGATCAAACCTGACTGCCTAAGTAAGCCTAAGCCTCAGGGATAAGAGGCAAGGCAAACCAGAGGGGAGAATGTAAGGGCAGGAGAGCTCTCTTCTCTTCTAATCTGTCTGTGCAACTGTTAGCCCCAAAATATATAAACCCTCCTCCGCTCAGTGCTTGTTCATTTTACCATTTCACATTCATTCTCAAAATCAAAAATTTTCCCCTAAAGACTGTTTATTAGGAAACCAACCGGCTCAAGAAAATCTTCAAGAATGGGTGATCAGAATCAATAACCCACTGATGCGCAGAACCCAGATGAGCAACTCCAAGATTCAATGGAACCCACGAACCTTTTCTCAATGCTTTGCCTCAACAGCTTCAATTCCTCCTCCTCCCGCATGACTTCGTCACACCATTGCCTCATCTCTATCAGACGATCCTTCATTCTTCTCAGCCTCTGCAAGTGCCAAAACAAATTCAAGAAACCGTTTCATACCGTTGAATTGGGAGTTTCTTCCTTGGTCAAATCCATTCCCATATCTCCCGAACTCGAGGACCGAGAAAAGGTCTTGGCAGGTGAAGGTGTGGGATGGGATCAGACACACACAGTTTGAGACTCAGAGGCTGAGGAGGCAAACCAGAAGCCGAGGCGGCCCCTCTCATATACGATGGAGTGGCTGGATTTGCAACAATCCCATTGAGATGCACCTGCGAAGAATGGGGCAAGGCTTTGCATTCCGGGCTGCCTCCAGGATTCCCCCTTTTTTTATTTAAAAGAGTAGTTATGAAAATAAAAAATATTATATTTGCATATGTAAGGAAGGGGGGGATTTGTGCTGTCTGTTCCTGAGCCCACCCCACAAAGGTGCTAGCTACTGAAGTGGAAGAGTCTTGGGGAGTTCAGAGTCGAATCTGATGCTAAGTTCCGGTATATATATACACGCGGAGAGCGGGGAATAGGCCTGCGGAATCATTTTCCGGCGGAGGAAAATGAGTTTTTCACCTTTGAATTGTTCAAGAAAAAAAGAGAAAAATGAAAAAATTGCTTGTTTTTCTTATGCGGCAAAAGGGGGGTCTTCATCTGAATGAGGCCCGGGAGCGTATTTCGTCCGCATTGGACTGTCGCTCCATCTTGATATCTGAAGGTAAGAAGAACGGCAATTATCATCTTGTACTTGGCGTTTTATGTGTTAATTCCGCAAAGAGCACGATATTGGCAAAAAAAGTACATATTTTATTTAATGACTGCCTTTGTGAGACCCGTTTTTTAAAAGGATGGGGTCCCATATGTACATACTTTTCTTCCCGGGGAGAGTTTCAGGCGTTCGGCTGTTACTCTGAAAAGCAAATCCACGCCATGGCACAGCAAACAAGATACCATAAAAAAATGGGCTGTGGGAGTGATAAGAATCCTTGGGAAGGAAAGAATTATAACACATACAAAAAAACAAGTTATAAAACCCGGTCGAAAGGGTTCGTTATTAAACGGCTCGCTCTCGCGGCTCTTGTCTTTAAAATCATAGGGTATTTTTTTGACAAAACGATACCCTATTTCGAAGGTGGAATAGTCCTCTTTTTCACTCACCTCGAAAAAGTCTTGTATCATATCATCAACATTTTTGGGTCTCGGGAAGAAGGGGGATCAATGGAAGAACCCACCCCGGAGGAGCCCTCAAAGGGTTTATATGGATTAGTATGCGTTGCATTGTTTTTCGGTGGTGCCTTTTTGGTAATTAGACTTTTTGAGCAAATCTGATTGATTTTTCAACAGGGGGTTGGTCATAAATTTGGAGAGTTTGCTTCTACACGGAAACGAAGACTTTCGAGAACAAATATTAAACCGGGAAGAAAAAAGGAGAAAAATGGGAAAAAAGTCTAAGGCGCATATGGCACGAAAAGGAAATCCGATTTCGGTAAGACTCGATCTGAATCGTAGTTCAGATTCAAGTCGGTTCAGTGAGGGCGACCGCGAAAGTCACCGAATGGGTCAGTCTTTTCCTTCAGTTTGTCCTATATTAAAAAAATATAGCGTGGGAGGACGTTGCAGATGTCCGGGACGGACACGACTTCTTCTAACGCTAGAAGACCACTGGAAGACACCCGGAACCAGAGCATGTCGTGAAAGAAGCACACTGGGCGGGCGTGCTTCGACCGTGTCTCCGGGGCACAGTTGAATGTAGATATCATGAACGCGAGGTGCTGGATACCTGGCCGAGAAACCCGGGCAACCACTCCCCTATGTGCCGATCGCTAGCGCATCCAGGGCCCCGGCGCCCAGCTCCGCTGGAGAGGCCTAGCCTGATCTGAGAAGTGCTAATTCGGTTCGTATAGACTGAATTTAAGAACGCCGCCGCCCCTAGAATCAATAAGAAAACAAGTGCTAAGTCTCAGATCAGTGAATAAACCGAAACGAAAGAAGAAAGAGACGTTTCTCGCTCGGCGCCTAAAGCGCACTATGCTCCGCTTCAACAAATGAGAGTTTTCGGTGGAACCGGTGAACCACGCGAGCTGGTTAGATGCGTGGGACAGAGGGCTCGTAGTACCTGCTAGCGCAGCTATGCAGTGGAAGGGAAGGAGCCTAAATCGACCCCCTTCTTTCTTTCTTTTTTTTTCTTTTAAAAAAAAAGCAGTACAAAGAGATTAGACTCTCGGATGAGACTAAGCAGCCACCGACCGTTCCGACGCGCCCCTGACCTATTTTGATTAAGACCGAAACCCTATCTAAAATGGAGCCTAGTTTAGGCTGTCAAACAAATGATAGAATACAAAATTTAGAATATAACCACTTTTGGGGATATGGATGGAGTCTCGCTCAGTAAAGAGAGTTGTAGATTCGTAGAAAAGGAGAGGAGCCTTTACTTTCTATGTTATTAGTAAAGAAGGGCTAAGGCTGCAATCTTTCTAAAGCAAGAAGCGAGAAAGTTGACTTTGAGAAAGAAGTTGTTGCCGCTTTATTTTTTTAGTAAGTCAACTTGTTTTATATCATATCAATAAAGGCGAAAGGTTGCTTTTTTTAAAAATTATTATAGCGTTAGCGCTTTAGTTTTCAATAAGGACGTTTAGGCTTGACTAATAACATATAATCAGGGTGCGCAGGTCAGGTTTGGAACCCTATACATGGGGCCTTTCCTTTCAAATGACAACTGCCTCTTCCTGCTGCGAAGGCCTTGCACGAAACCAACCCCCCCACCCCCGATCAAGTACCAGTTGTTTCGCTGGTAGGCCCACTTAGGTTAGGGGGGCATTGTCCCTCAGTTCTTACCAACCTCCGGTGTGTAATCGACATGTTGCTAACTTCAACTCGGTTGAATAAGAATCATTGATTCCCTTTGCTGTCCATTTCTTATTCATTCAGGGCGCTCGGCCGGTGCTCCTTTTTCAAACCAGAACAACTCTGAACATTAGGGAAGATAAGGGAAGACCACCTGAGCGAACCGACCGAGGGGACTTGACTTATTCGAACCGAACGATAGCGGCTTAAAGCTAAGCCTATCACGAGCAGCGTCGCTGCTTGATCGGCAGGGACGGGGAGAAGCATCTCAAAGTATGGGGCAAAAGATCAAGCGCTTTTACTTTTTCTCCCGGGATTCATCACAGGTTGGGTTTGAGAGCCGTGTGATGGGTGACTATCCAGCACGGTTCGGAGAGCACTTTTTGTCTGCGTTGGTGAATGGAAGCCCCTCTATCAAGCAAGAAAGAAGCGGCTATTCCCACGGCGGAGTCACCATTGACTCTATTTATTATTATGCTAAATTAGTGTATCAAGATGTCAATCTGAGATCTTATTTCGGTTCGATACGTCCACCTACGAGACTCACCTTTGGCTTTCGTCTCGGTAGGTGTATTATTATACATTTTCCCAAAAGAACATTCATTCATTTCTTTCTTCCCCGTCGACCACGACGACTGAAACGACGCGAAAAATCCAGACCCGGAAAGGAGAAGGGCCGGTGGTGGGCATTTGGGAAAGTCGGGCCGATCGGGTGTCTTCATTCAAGCGACAATACAGAAGAAGAACGAAACGAAGTAAGAGGCCGGAGGGCAGGGAAAAGAGTCGAGTCGATCAGGCTCGACGACCGGGAGAAGCAAAACGAAATTAGGATTTGGCCGAAAAAGAAGCAACGCTATGGATACCATGACCGATCACCATCGATAAAGAAGAATCTTTCTAAATCACTTCGGGTAAGCGGGGCCTTCAAGCATCCGAAATACGCCGGGGTTGTAAATGACATAGCGTTCCTGTCCTTCAGAAAAACTAAATTATTCAAGTTATTTTTCCCCAAGAAGTCCCGCTCCGACGGCCCGACGAGTCATCTATTTAAAAGGACCCTCCCTGCAGTGCGCCCCTCCTTGAATTATTCGGTCATGCAATACTTATTGAATACAAAGAACAAAATTCATTTCGACCCCGTCGTAGTTCTCAATCATTTCGTGGCACCGGGCGTGGCTGAACCATCTACGATGGGGGGAGCGAATGCGCAGGGAAGAAGCTTAGATAAGAGAATACGTTCTCGCATCGCTTTTTTTGTAGAAAGCTCGACCAGCGAGAAAAAGTGTTTGGCCGAAGCCAAAAAGAGGTTGACCCACTTCATTCGCTTGGCGAATGATCTTCGCTTCGCGGGAACAACAAAAACCACCATCTCGCTCTTTCCTTTCTTCGGTGCTACCTTTTTCTTTCCAAGGGATAGAGTTGGGATGTATAATAACCTTTTTTTTGAGGATGCCCGGGAACAACTCCTAGGTCAATTAAGGATCAAATGTTGGAAACTCATGGTTAAGGATAAGGTAATGGAATTGATAGAGAGATTCATAGACCTAGGTAGGATAGGAGAATTGATAAAGGGAATAGAGATGATGATAGAGATCATACTGAGAAACAGAAGAATTCCGTACGGGTACAACTCTTATTTGAACGAAGTGAAAAAAATGCGATCTTTGTTGTCTAATAGAACAAACACTAATACCTTAATTGAGTCGGTCAAGATCAAATCTGTTTATCAAAGTGCTTCTCCGATTGCTCAAGACATCTCTTTTCAACTGAGAAAGAAAACAAGAGCATTTCGTTCCATTTTTCGTAAAATAGTGAAGGATATTCCATTAGTAATGAAAAAAGGGGTGGGGATCCGTATATGTTGTTCAGGTCGATCAAAAGGCGCAGAAATAGCTAGAACTGAATGCGGAAAGTATGGAAAAACATCTCGTAATGTATTTAACCAGAAAATCGATTATGCTTCTGCGGAAGTATCTACTCGTTACGGAATCTCAGGTGTCAAAGTGTGGATTTCATATAGTAAAAAAAGGGGGGGACGTGCTATATCCGAAACGTACGAAATATAGTAAATATCGTAAAGGCAGATGTCGTAGGGGTTGCAAACCAGACGGTACACAACTTGGTTTTGGAAGATATGGCACTAAAAGTTGTAGAGCTGGTCGTCTTTCATATCGAGCCATTGAAGCAGCGCGTCGGGCTACAA
This sequence comes from Senna siamea, assembly GCA_031216115.1. NCBI lineage: Eukaryota > Viridiplantae > Streptophyta > Magnoliopsida > Fabales > Fabaceae > Senna > Senna siamea. The sequence continues at coordinate 44,563 of JAVHNK010000023.1, forward strand.
TCGGACAATTCCATCGTGCTATGAGCGGACAATTCCGAAAAAATGGTAAGATATGGGTAAGAGTTCTCGCGGATATCCCTATTACCGGGAAACCTACAGAAGTAAGAATGGGAAGAGGAAAAGGAAATCCTACGGGTTGGATTGCTCGTGTGTCCACGGGACAAATCCCATTTGAAATGGATGGTGTGAGTTTGTCAAATGCTCGACAAGCCGCTACATTAGCGGCGCATAAACCATGTTCGTCAACCAAGTTTGTTCAGTGGTCGTAACGTAATTGGTTAGTGGGGAAAAACCGGGCCGCATTTTTTCATTCACCGGATCACAGAGATTGGGGGATGTTCCACCTGGTGCAACTACTGGCTGGTGAATCTGTCAATCACATCGTCAAAACTACGTAGAGCATCAAGGGGGAGAGATGAGTTCCACTTGAGTGCTTCCCCTTCTAATAACTTCTGATAAAGGTGGAAAAATAACCCAGACTGGGAATCAAGGCTTCGGCAATCCCCACAGAAGAACAGCAAGTGATGATATGGGTCGCCGACCCCATTGTATTTACTTTACTAAACTTCGGTATCTTGAACCCTTCCGGCAGAGCTACATCTGGATGTCGGAAAAAATCCTTGAATCTCAGTTTCTTCCCGTATTGGTCTGCTCTACTGCAGCTTGTATCATTGCCTCAATCTCAATCTTTCCGAGATCGAGAGGCTTCTCCATGGGAACCACAGAGCGATCATAGTATAACTCTTCAATAGGAGATTCATAAGCGAATCGCTTTCGAGGCCTCTCGGATTGCCCATTCATGAAATAAGGTAAAGGAGTTCTTTGCCTCCGTAGAGGAGGCTCATCCATGATTGGGAATCGGAATGTGGGTACTTGACTGGATGCCCCTCCATTGATCTTGGCTTACTTCATTGCATTCATGAATTCTTTGTTTGATTCTTCGGGCTTCTTCCGATCCGCTTGACATCATTTCCCTCTACTTTAAGTATTCCGAAGTATGTTCCTCCTTTCGTGGTTCTTCAGGTGCTTTATTAACCGAGCTCGAGGGCAATGCGTCTTCCCCATTGATCATCATGACTTGTCCTATCGCTTCGGAGATTTTTAGATAATCCCCTCTTAGTTTTGAGTAGGGGGACCCATTCTGAAAGGTTCTTCTTCCTCTTCTGCTTTTCCCCATCTTACTAATCATAATGAAGGGGCAGGCAATCGGTCAAAGGTATCCCCAAGTCGGAATTCCGGCAAACACCAAGAAGTATCCATTGTTAACACAAAGAAACCGCCGGCTTTTACTTTTAGAGAATCTTTCCTCTTCAATTATGCACGATTTACTGGGGTTGTCTTCCTTTCTTGGGAGTTAAGCGATGAGTTGGGTAAGCTTCCTAAGGGTATGGCTTTTCCGGGGCGACTAAGGACACACCCAACCAAACGATCGGTAAAACGGGTCTCCCTCAATTACATCGAGCCTCCGCCGGGTCTATCCCGTACGGTTGTTTTCAAAAAGTGGTGCAATCAAAAAGAATTCTATGAACGAATTCCTTCATAGCCTTCATAGATAGAGTAGAGAGAAATGGGAGTAAGCCTTTGGTATTATGTTATTATTACAAAGTTCCAGTCTCTCTCTATCTATAAAGATAGACCCTCTTTGAAGCGGAGAAAGATCAGTCCAGTATTTAGAACTAGATTCGGAAAATTCACATAAAAGTCAAAGGTGAGGCTTTAGTCTACTTTCGATTAGAGTTTCGATTACAAAAGTCGAGTAGAAAACTCACTACTCAATTCGAAGGCGACACCCCTTGCTGCCTTTACGAGGATTTCCCTTCTTTGCTTCTTTTGTTTGAAATAGGACCGGGCCGGGGGGTATAATCCGGTTGTAAAGAAAGAAACCGCCGGAGTGGTTCATCGTCAAAAGAACAACAATGGGTTGTAGCATTTTTAATTTGTCTAGGGGATGTAAAAGAGGGCTTTCTCGTCTAAAGGCAGGGGTGAGCTTTCTCACTATACAATGACCACTACAAACGAAGGACCAACGACGATGAAGGAGGAGAAGGAGGAGGAGCTAGCTTTAATGGAAGTAGGGGCGGCGAAGAAATTCTGAGTTCATGCCACGACGATCTATATGGAAGGGCAGTTTTGTTGATGCATTCCTGTTGAGAATGAAGAAGAAGAAAGATCTTCTTTTGAACAGGAAAATTTGGTCACGTAGATCTTCTATTTTGCCGGAATTCGTTAATTGCTCCGTACGAATTTACAATGGAAAAAGTCCTGTTCGTTGTAAGATCACTGAAGGAAAAGTTGGTCATAAATTTGGAGAGTTTGCTTCTACACGGAAACGAAGACTTTCGAGAACAAATATTAAACCGGGAAGAAAAAAGGAGAAAAATGGGAAAAAAGTCTAAGGCGCATATGGCACGAAAAGGAAATCCGATTTCGGTAAGACTCGATCTGAATCGTAGAATGTCGAATTTTTTGGTCAGAATTTCGATCGTTGTCTTATTACTTTTTTCCGTATTCACCGTAGGCTATTTGTTGTGTCTTGTACTCGGCTTGGATTGGGGTCTTATTTTGGGAAAACTCCAATCAATGCTACTGGTCAGATCGTTCCGCTTCCTCTTTAGTCGGCTTCTTGGTTGGGAGTGGGTCGGTCCCGTAATGATTCTGCTTTGTGTGGTTTCGGGCCTGGGGGGGTATACCTTGCACATGCAGGATCCCGCAGGAGGGCAACCTGCTCCCAATCCTGCAGCGGAGCAACCCTCCAACGTGCCTTCAGGCGCATCGACCTCGGGCTGGAGAAGTTTCGAGGAACGTGTCTTGTTGGAACCGATGCCATCTTCGGGTGAATCCAGCGAAGCTAGCGTGAATCAGCAGCCTGTGATTCCCGAACTTGAGCCTCCGCTTCTCGATGACAACGCCCGGCGAGCTCCGCTCGCTGGTCGATTGCGGGCCAATTTATTTGGGATAGCTTATAACGAACGAATTCTAGACTCCTTTGTTCGCACACAACTGCAAATTGAAAAACATATCGAAGCCGCACTTGTGGACGACAAGTATTCTCGTCAAGTTGTCTTTGAAAAAAGACATCAGATCCGCGCCTTTCTTTTCTATCCGAATGGACATGCGCTTAGTGAAGACGCTTACGCGGGTCATCTGACCCAAATTTTGAGTATGGGAACACGGCAAAGCGTTCCATATCGCCGGATTAGAAAAGCCCTCGACGACTCTTATCTCTTTTTAGATTAGAAATTCAGTCTATTTTGTCGAGCCCCGCTTTGGTCTCTGGTTTGATGGTTGTACGTGTTTCTGGGTTGAACGAGATATTCAAGCTGGCTATATTTTTTTTTAACATCTCGGGGGGGATATGCCGGACAACAGCTCTACCGACCCCCGATGGGGCTCCGGCAAGTGCGCTTACTTTTTCTTGGATTGGTGTTGACTGTTTCTAAAAAGGAGCGATGCGTAGTCAGATCGCTGGCCCTTGTCATGGCGAGTCACCTGTACCTGTGGTTTGGTGGCTTCTGTGAGAAGGGGATGGGGAGAGGTGAGGAGGGCCCCATCGCTTGAGCTACATCCCGCTTTCCAGGTGGCACTCCCGGTCAGCTTTCTTTCGTTCGGGTTTTCTTCCATCTAATTGCTAATGTTTTTAGAGAGTATCTACCTTAGACATAGATGTATTTCATTTCCGCTTCTCCAGAAAAGAAAGGACGAATTTCCTCTAAAATGGAAGCTAGATATATTAGCTCGAGTTGCTTCACTCCTAGTTCTGGTGGGAGATTATGAACACGAGAGCCCTACTATGTCTAGATCTAGAAAAGAGTCTCCCGAGGTACTAGCCCTATAAGATTATACTCTAGTAACTGAAACTCGCTTCTCTGGTCTTCCGAAGAAAAATAAGTAAAGTCACAAAGACCAAGAATCTCTGCTGACAAATCTCTTGCCTAGAAGGCCTCTCAGAAGGATCAAGAACAAAATAACGCTATTAAAGGCTATCCCCTCTCTGTCAGAAGAAATCTATCAACCGGGACAGACAAGCAGGACTTTCTAACGTCACCTAGCTTCTTCGGGAAACCAATCGGGGGGAAAACTGCTTTCATAAGTCCGGTGAATCAGGATTACGCTACCCTTACCCCCGGGAATCCTTCTTTCTTGGGAAAAAGAGTCCTCTTTCCCCTTTCAGGGCGGGGATTACCATGCCAGTCAGAGAAGGAAAGAAATCCATTGGAAGCAGCGAGTCCTACGCACCTCGAGAACAAGTGGAGTTTCCCAAGTTCTTTCGTATAGAAGGAAATTCTCATTGGAGCTTATACACTAAGGAAGAACTTACCTAGACGCGATAATAATATATACTATATAGCTGAAAAAGTCCTCCTAAAGCTACAGATTCCCGGGGTCGAAGCCATGCTTTGTTACTCCTCGAGTGGCTCATTTCCTCTCTCCGAAAGTGCTTACACCCTATCGAAAATCCAATAAGACTGACACAGCAACCTGCTTCCAAAAGTGGATTAGGCCTTTAACTCCAACGGGTGGGGCGGGTCACTTCCACTCGCTGGGACAAAAGATAGATAGGAAGCAAAGTAAGATTGGTGTCATAGCAAGAGTTAGGCCCTTGTTTCATGGATCGTATGAAAGGGCTCTTTTGGCTTATGGAATCTATAGAACTCGCTCGAGAAGACAAAAGAGGGAATGGAAGGTACTATAGGAGAAGGGTTCGTGTCTTTCCCTGATTAAATAATTAGGAATCTAATCTTTGTTCTATGTTTGGGAGTAAGCCAGTCAACGTGCCCGCTGTGGTGTATGATCAAGCGATCTGATCCTATGCGCCTTTCTCCTTTTAGTGAGACGTCCCTTAGCTCAGAACAGCGCCAAGTAACTTCATCCAGTGAAAAAATAAATAAGGATAGGATTCGAGGGCTTGAATGAGAGAAAGAAGAGTTCGTTTGTGGTGAAGTCTTGGAAGTAAACTAGCTCGACCAGTTGCTTATAAAGATTTTCCAGAAGAAGAAGAAGGCAGAATTGCTACGAGGGCTAATCAGATAGTGACAGCATTGGTTGAAATATGTACCCTCCCGGTTGGATCCTTCCGCTGTAGAATCTCGCTTTACAACAGGTATGTCCGAAGTCCCCTTATAAGCTTATAAGCCAAGCTCTCTTTTCTATTCCATTTGCAAGATCGTTCTAATCCAGGGGATTAAATTGCTCGTATAATGTTAAATAAGAGGGAAGGTTAAGCGCTTGAGCGAAACGAGAAGGCAGAAAAACTATATGCCTTTCTCACTAGAGATGCGTGGGCTTGCCTTAGGACAGAAACTGCTGATATCCGAATGGCGTACGGAGCTGCTTACCCTAATACTTCAACTCCATCTTCCATCGAAGTAAGTTCGGCTGGATCGACAGCGGGGGCAACTCCAATATCCACTGCAACTCCAAGATATAAGGTTTGAACTGGCTCTGGCTTTGTTGTAAGGAGCACTAGATTTACTTAGAACTACAATTGCCTCGTAGGAAGAAGGAACTCCTGCAGGATGGCCTGCCCCTTAGAAAGAATACTAGGCAAGGAAGAAGGCTATCTCTGGTACGGAGTTGTTTTCTGGTCTTGGGACTGAAACCTTAAAACTCCAAAAGAATTTCCTGTCTCTAACGGTCCAGATATTGAATAACCTGTCCATGGCAGAGACAGAAAGAAATGGACCAGGTAAGAAAGATAGCGCCATATGCCAACTATCTTTAGCGTAAAAATGGGCTATTAAAATATGACTAGTTACACTCCCTCTACCTCTAAATCCACTTAGTCTTGCATGGACTTTTGAGCATTTGCTGTAACAGAACTAGAGGGTACTCCCGCTGGATTAAGCAAACTCCTTAACCTTGACCTAGCTGTCTTACTCGCGGGCCCTATAAATGGAAGGGAACCCCCCGGAATCGATAGAAAAGGCAAAGAGCATCGAAGGCAAACTCTTCCTGCTTAAGGGTAGTGCGTATTAGCGACTATCTAAGATCGAAGTCGGACATACTGAATCCAACCCCTCCTGCTACACAGGCTTTTAGGGAGCTCTCAACGGCTGAAGAGGAACTAGAAAAAAAATGTCTTTATCACTCGCTTCCACCGACTCAGACTCAGAAATGAAAGAATCATTAAAGGAGTCCCCAAGACTGGACCTCCAACTCAAACCTCAGGACAGGCTCGCCGAGAAGTACACTGGAATTGGATGGCCCGAGCATTCTGACACTCCAACGGGATGCGCTTACAACTAGAATGAGAATGGAAATAGACGTAACTGGCTTTTCTTTGCCCCCTCTACTATATAGCACCAGTAAAAGTGTTCGGCTTGCACGTCTCTTTTCCAGCTATGAAAGAATGGGCGCATAAATGTATTCCACCGCTGTTTGTTTACTTCTGGCCTTCCCGTGTCATTTATCCTACACGCGGGGAGTTATATATCGGAGTAACATCGTTTCCGTTCCGTGGTCAATATACTCAAGAGTTGAGGACCCGAATTCGGTCTATGTCCGGGCTGCTGCGGCGCTCACAGGTATTTGACCTCATATTTGGAAAAACTCTATCTTGCTCATCCCTGACTTCCTTAGTCACTCAGAGAGCATCTATTGAGTACATTTCCCATTGGGCGTCTGGGGTTGGTTTAAGGAAAAATCGGGGTCGGACTCGGATTCTTAGTCGGATGAGTCAACTATACTTGTATACTTGAGAACAGCGCCTGAACCCTTTTTTCCTTCTACGAGGCTATCCCAGATTTCAATATTGCTGCTTTTGCCCTTGCTTGAACTAGCTAACTTTATCCCCTAATGTCTCGTCCTTCCCGCTTTCTTCCTAGATGGTTATACTGCATTTTCTCCTGCTTGGCTTGCTGCAAGAGGCTACCTTAGGACTGCAGCAATTGGCGCGGCTGGATGGCTTGGAGAAGGAAAGTAAATAGGAACTCGTGGGACTGCCCACGGGGCTATTACACCAACTGAAGCTCAGGAAGGAATCGAAGGCTTAGTTAGATAAAATGGTCCCACAAGCGGAAAACACGTTCCAATTCAATCGCTCACGGCAGAGAGAGAAATCAGTATCTAAAGGATAGACGAACCCGGCCGGATGGGGCTTCCCTGCTATGCTATTAGACCAGGATTGATTAGCTGAGGGACCACTACGGGACTTAGGCAAAGCTACCAGGCTAGACGAAATCGATGCCACCTTACTCTCCTTCTCAAAGAGAGAGGGCAAGGCAACTAAGGGAACACGGATTATCTCGCTCGGGAATCATGACTCATGGTCCACCTCACTCCCTGAGTGAATAGAGAAAAATGTAATTCCTTACTTGAACTTAAAGGCAGAAGGGACGCATTCTAAACTCAAAGCAAAGGAAATTGACACTTCTACCACCTCATTAGATCCATGCCACTTCGAATGATGGAAAAGAGAATGCAAGAACTCAAAAGCCAGTCCCTCCCTTCAAACAATAGATACAGAAAGCGGAAAGAGAGATTTTTCTTTACAAAATTTAAGGTACACTGATGTCATAGCAATCCTTAAAACTAAGCAGTGCTCCATAAACCTCACGAATATCAGTAACCATGCTTATAACAGTCTTACCATATATCAATGGCATAAAAAGTCCTTTGACGAGCTTTCTATCTAACTTAGAGCTTATGAGATTTACACAGACCTAGTGTGATCCCTATCCCCTTTGTAGGATGACTCCAATGGGCTTTCATCTTACTTTTTCCTACCGGATCGACGGACGCGGAAAACTCTCTTCGTCTCCGTTAGTGCTGTGCTGGTCGTGCAAGCTACTTGTTGCTAAGGTCGACAATCGGGATTGATGCAAGTTTTTTTGCCTAAGCTCACTTTGTCTTAGTTGGTAAATCATACTTTTTAAGAATATAAAGAGGGAGCTTGCAACTGCTTTCTATTAAATGGAATGAATAACACTACTCAATCTAGTCTTTATTTCTATGTCACTAAGAAGAGGTAAGGGTGCCATTGACACCTTAGTCTAAATGAAAGTAGATAAGGACAAAAGCTTGAATAGCTCTTCATTCCTTGAGCTCGACTCGGTCGCTTTGCTGTTCTTGACAGTCGCTACGTTCCTCGAAGGGAGACCACTTTGCTTAGGACTTTGTTCTCGAGTGATAGGCACCTGGGGACAAGCCTTTAGATAAAGAATTCGTTCTTTCCCCTGACTAAGCATCAAAGCGCCCTACCGAACGGTTTTTCTCTCAGCCTATTCGAGCGGTCTACTTACCTACCAGAACTCCTAATAGCTGCAAACTCTCTAGCATGCATTCTCGCCCTTCCTTACAATACAAGCAGATAAAAAGAGCTTGTCGAACCAAGTGCTATACTGCGAAGATAGAAAGATGAAGACTCACATCCACTGCCAGACAGAATAAAAAACGGAACATGGACCAAGGAGCGAGGCATGAATCGGTCCCTCTCGGAAAGGCTAGCTTCCCTCCCGTAACTCACTAGGCTCTTTGTGGCGCGAAGTGTGCTGTAGTGGTCAGTTTATAACTTTCCACCTGTTGAAACGAGTTGAAACTAGATCGATTGCTTAATGGCCCAAAATAAAAGGGTTCCCCTGTTGGTTGAAGCTAATTTTGAGCCTCCTAGTAGCGGAGGACCCACTAACAGATACTTTTTTTGCCTGCTTGATTTGCTATTTAGCCGGGAATAATACCGATACTTGTAAGCTATAGCCGTAATGAAGGTCATTATTATTAGTACTTTTCGAAGTAGAGGCAGGAAAGGTCCCTCCTGAGTTAGTGAATTATGGTTCAGGCCTATCCACATCAATCAATTGGTAAGGTAAACAAAACTGGCATACATATAGTATAAGTAAACAAACCAATCTACATATCTATATCTTCCCCGTTGACGAGTTTCTTTTCTGACCGGATCTTGATCTTGTAATGGCAGCTTTGTCCACTGCCCCTGAGGGAGAACTTCTTATAAAGAACACGCACAGGACAGAGAAGATCCCCCATGGGGGCACTCTCTTTAAATTAAAGACGTTAGCAATCTCGGCTGAGTCAACAAGAGTTGACAGCTCCGGAAAAGCATAACCATTACCATGAACCCTCCTTTTTTAACCACGAAAGCATCAACCATTTCATTTAAACGGATCTATCTTCTAAAAAAGAAATTCACCTGAGCCAGGTGAGGCATCAAGACATCTATGGCTAATTAGGTTCTTAAGGATATTAAGGAGATGCCCCTTTCTCTTATCTACGATTCCACCAAATGCAACTAATTCACAAATCGCGAATTAGCCTCGAGTCAGGCGGAAGAGCTTTCGCTCTAAACTCTGTTTTCTTATGCCCGAACACTATAAGAAGAAGGAAAAGTTACTCTACTGGCTTGGGAGAAGGCAAAAGTCAATAGAAGGGAGAATGGCTTTCTTCAGTATTGATTGCAATAGGGAACTTACTACGCTTAGAGTTATAGAGACTTGAGGGGGGGATAGCTAGATTCAACATATCCCAGGATATGCTATTTCATCCGTTTTCGATTGTTTAAGTCCTTACTGGGCGAAAGGCATAAAAGAATGAATACCGGGCGCAAGCTCAAGGCGAGAGAAAACAGAGAGTACAGTAACCAATCGAAAACTGGATTCACAGGCAAACCAGACTGACTTACCACAGACAGTAGGGCAGAGAATTGATTCAATTTTCTTAATAATATAAGTAAGAAAGCAGCAAAGAAGAATAGCAGAAGTGAAGTTATTTAGGGGGGATCTTCTCACTCTTTCTAGATGAAAAAATAGTCAGTGTCAGTCTAGCGACTTCTTGATAGCATTGGTCTCGCCCCTCGGGACCGGGCTAAAGAGCCAAGAATAGAAGCGATTCAACCAGAGTGAAATTCCTTACTTATCCCCGCTCTCAAGGAAGCTCGGGAGGAGAGGGGAAGAATGATAATCAAAGTAAAGTATGACAAGCAAAAATCCTTTGAATGAATGCCTTAGTAAGGTAAGCTCCTTCATGTCTTTGCTCCCGCAAGCGGGAACCTATCTTTTTAAACAAAGGGAGAGAGAGGAGGAAGGCAGAGATAGCAAAGCCATTGGTGGAGAGAGATAGGGCATGCCAAATACTGATTACCGGATTACCAGATTGCTAGTATGGAGATATCCCCTTCGTACCTTTATGACTTTCTTACCTGCGTAACTCTCCTTCGGACCCTTTACCGCTTTACTGTTACAAGAGTCTTTATCACTTAAGGAGCAATAGATGGAATTAGTGATAGCTGTACCAATTAGAAAGAAGAAAGGCCGGCTTCCCTATTATACGAGGATTGATTCCCAGATTATCTAAGGGCTCTGTCCTTCGGCCGTCTTTCTTTCTGAGACAGGGGAGAGTGGACATCTGTGTTTACTGTTGGCCACCCTTTCTTGTCTAATCATCGCTTGCCCCTCTTTTAAAGAGCTTAAGCTTAGGTGGACCTAGCTTTCGTCAACCGGCGCTTCTTCTCAGATCCTTAGCTTAGCTTAGAAAAGGAGAATAGGAACTAGGGACGGCATAAATGGATCTTGAACTCATTCCTTTTTGGATACTGGATAGCGGGAATGTAACTAATGAAGAACATATGCTTTACACATGCAGGTTGATCAGTTCGCCCTTAATTTTAATTTAAAATAAATCAGAAGAGTTGGGATTGAGCTTTCACTGTTCTCAAGGTAGCTCTCGTCTCGGTCTTATGGAAATGGAAAGGTAGTTCTGTGACGTGAGCCGAGGGTGAGAAGAAGCTCTTCATCTGAGCTAGAAATATATTAATAGAATACGCTAGGACGAAATCCCACTTTCTTGATGCCGACTTGAATCCAGATTGCTGCCTACCTTTAGCGAACAAAAGCGAACAAATGGGACTATGGTCATGATGGAATATCCTCCCCCTCCCTTAACCACGTAATTATCGACTTTTGCCGCCAACTAATCTTTTCCAACCTGGCTAGCCTCCTTCATTCTTCTTTGGCTGATACTCTCAGAGCTATTTCTGCTGATGATAGAGGTCTTGATTCTTCTGTGCGGTCTAGTCTCTAGTCTAGGTACGCAATTTCCTCAAAATCTTCTATTTTATTCAAGTCCACCCTCCCCCTTATTCAACTTCCCTCTTTCAATGCTTTAACCTTCATCAAGGAAAAGACGTGGTTTGCTTTCCAAAAGGAAGAACCACCAATAAAAAACCGAATCAATTGGCTTTTTTCCCCTCCAACTCGAGATTTTATGATTCATAGAACTGGCCATCAAATGTATATTCATGCATATCCATCTATCAGCTGCGTCTTCTCTAGTGAATGAAAGAGGGACTCGTTTCATAGGTAGCAAGGATAGTAAGAAGGGCTTCAATGAAGGCTGCTGTTGAGGTGTTTATTCCAACTAGCGAGGAAAGGCCTCGTTTTGGTCCTGTAGAATGAATGTGAAAAGCAGAATCGTATGATTCAGATACCTGACGAAATGAACAGATAAAAGATCGGGATAGCCGGGATTTCATTTCCCTTTTTTCTTTGCTTTGCTTCTAAGCAGTCGGCCCAGTCTCGTAGCGACCTTGCCTCCGAGGTCCCATCAGAGTTCTTTCCCAACTTATACACCTGTGATCATTCCCGGCTATCCATCCTTCACCAATTCGCCCTCACATCCGTTGTTTCGAAATCAATCTCCCCAAGAAAATCCTTTCTCTTTACCTTTCTCTGGACCCACTGTAGTGATACTAGGGGCACCACCGTCTTCGGTTGTAGAGATTCCACTCTCCTGCCCAGCTCTCGTGAATCCCTCCCTACCTCAAATAACCAGTCAATGCGTAGAAATTGGACACATGCAGCCAAAGCCAAATGCGCGATGTCTTAACTTAAGAAAGATCAGGGCCGGCCTCCCGGAAGCAAAGTCTTCAAAGGCGGATCAAAAAGTCTTTCGTGTATGATGTGGCTACCGAGCTCAAAAACATCCCAGCACAAATTTCCTTTAGTTTTGGGAACTACTTTCTACATCGGAAGCACATCGGGAATCGTTTATAAGAGTGCTCCTCGAAAGGCACACGTGCCTGAAAAAACTTCCCCCGAGACAGTGAGTCAAATTCCACCTCAAAGGTGACCTCAGTCCTGCGACCAGGGAGAGCTTCCCATAAGGGTATCCAGGAAGAGATCGGCTTTTTCCGCTTCACTTACAAGAGCCCTTTAACGAATTTACCCAACGAGGGAGACCACGAATGCTTGCTGGTCAAACATTAGCGGTTAATGGACAACATGTTCGCTATGACATATTAGTTCACCTCAAAAAGATTCCTGCACTCCTCAGCGTATACGATGCATTGAAGATGTCTGAAGAACTAAGGGTGCCCCTAGTCTAGTATACGCATTAACGAAGCCAGAGGAGTTTTCTAATAAAGTTAACAAAGTTGAGATGAGAAGTAGTGAACCAACTTATTCAAATGCCGAGTGTTTGGCTTTGATCACGTTTACGGACGATTACTTGCAACCAGGACTCATTAAGCATAACAGGCCTTTGTTCATTTCAGGATACCTTAATGGATTGGAGATAACTAGAATCATGAGAGATGGGGGATTGGATGTTAATCTCTACCTTTGAGGATGCTAAAAGGTCTCGGGATTGCTATTCATCGATTGGCCCCAAGCCATCTACTTATCCAAGGATTTCACCAAAGTAGGCAGAGGTCCCCGGGCATTGTACGACTTGAATTAAAGATCGAGGAATGGGAGGATACCATACCCCTTTATCTTTATGTCATTGACGCGGAAACATCAAACAATGTTCTAAATGTTCTACTTGGGCGGCGTTGGATGCATGATAATTGTGTCGTCCCTTCACCAATGTTTCAAGTAAACCAAAGGTGGTGAGCAGAAGAGGGCTAACTAGAAGAAATGTCTTCTATCGGGGCTGACCTAGACGTGATGGGAAATTCCTTAGATAGGACAGAAGAAAGAGGGCTTAATTGACCAGGAAGACAAGCAATAGGAAAGAAATCCCAATAAGATAAGGAAAGCCATTAAGCAAGCCAGCAGGCAAGCAAGAGATCTAGGCAATGTAGGTGAGTGAGTTGAGGAAGGTAAGACGCTTGAGTAGGCAGTTGACTTTAATTTTAATAATGATGAGTTTACTCGTCTTGGTATACCCTATTCGGTGTACCATTACAAGAAGAGGCTACTTAGTGAGATCGGGATCACAGGCACGGCTCCTCCTACGAAAATATTTACCTATGAACCTCCGAACCTAAGTAATAGAGTCCACATCGGGAAGCCTACTCCTCGGGCTGTTCGGTACTTTATATGCTTGCCCGCGCGCCTCTACTCATGCGGGGCCTCCCTCCGAGAATGGACTAGTTGAAGTGACGCTTCGCTAGCAATCGGGATTGATGAGCTTGCCTGGCATTAAGGTATTGAATCCAGTCTTGCGTTAGTAGCATTGACTCTTGCGAAGAAAGAACCTCAGGAACGGAATCAACTTACTTTTCTCACTCCAAAAAATGGACAGAACGACAAGGTCCGACTCACTTACGTTTCGGATATGTCGGCAAGTCCAATACAAACAAAACAAGAAAGAAGTTGGACCCCGGCCCCACCCGGGGTTGCATGAAGTCTCAGTAAAGATGAAATAAGCATGTCCCTTTTTTGGCTTCGGCAAAGACTACTCGCTCGCGGTAGACTTTTCTAGCTTTATTGCTGGCTCTAAGCCTACCTCCTTGACTACATCAAGATAACCGCCTGCCTGCCTTGACAGAAGAAGGAGTGCAGTAAGCGTCTCCGGACATAGAAAGTAGGCAATCACTTACCCTTCGTTAGCGGTGTAGGTTTCAGTCGTAGTTTCTGGTATCGACACAGACAGCGGGAAATCTCTATACGATTGAAGTCTTTGTGCAAGACAAAGTCTAGTTTTTACTTTGAGTTCCTCTTGTAAGAACATAAAAGAAGCATTCCACAGTCGTAGGTACTCAATTCAATTGGATTGAACTGCTTGAGCTGGAGCTTTGGACTCGACGAGGTATTGGGTGCTTGCCCTATTGAGAGTCTCTTCCATTCTCTCTTCACCAGACAGATAGACAAATAGGCAATCCGATAGAGATCTTCTGGCTTCCTCACTATCAGCAAGCTCCCACAGGCGATGTCTGACTTCTTCAAAAGGCCAACCGAATAAGCAATCGCAATCGCTACAAGCAACCTATTTCATACCCTTTTTCGTCGTACTTCCTCTTCTCCTTCTCTTCTTTCTTATAAATCTGAATGGAAAGCTTAAATAGTATGTATTTTAAATCGTAATCAGCCATAACTCCCACCGATAGAGGAGCTAGTAGTTGTTGTTGGCTCATCATCTTCAATGAGAGTTGACTGCCTTGCGTCATTTGCTATTGATCGATTAGCCCAATCCTAATATCCTATCCTCTCGTTCCGTGTAAAGGAGGATCCTCTTCCGCTATGCCGTGAAAGTATGAATATCCGTAATCCTCTTACAATAAGGGCTTTGTTGTCGAGTTGCTTTCCTTCGTTAAGGTAGTTGGTAGTGGTACCTACCTGCTAAGCTATCCCCTTTTTTTCTATACTCTATCTTTTTCCCGCCCTGAAGAGGACCCAGCTTTCAAAGGGAGTGAAGTAATTGGATTTAGGATGTCACTAGGCGACTAACCCACCTTTCCGATACAACTTCTTTCTACTTCCGGATCTCGTAATAAAGGAAGAAAAGAAGAGCTTGATCCGCTCGAAGAGTTTCCCACCCGGACTGTGACTTCTTTCTGATTCCCCAATCCCAGCTTGGACTTCCCCGTGTAAGGAGTTTTATCCCAGATTGGATTCATTCTGGTTTAGCCCGAGACTTGTAAACTATAGGCGTAAAGCAGGTCATGAACCCACAGTTTTGTCACAGCTTTGGAATTGGAATCCACATGCTAGATGCGAGGCTTCTTGTCGAGGCACAGCTTTTATTCCACGGTTGTACCATCGCCTTATCGTGTTCCAGTAGCCGCACTTGCTACTGTCTTGGTGTAAAAAGGCTTTCTATCTGGCTTAGCAGCCCTTCTTCTTCTGGTGTGCCATGAATTTTATCTGGTATGGAACTCGATCCGCTGCAGGGCACTTCTTTGACTAAAGCAACAAGGGCATTAGGAGTTACACCGGTTTGCCTTCTGGCTTCGTCGACCTCTTTCTTTGACCGAAACTAGTCTTTCCACTCTGTCATTTCATCGATTCACGGGTTGAGGAACGAAAGCTGTGGCTTGACTCTTTCCTTGAGCTTTCTTCTTTCTTTATCAATAGAAGTTTCATCACAGGCTTACAAAGCTCTTTCTAAACTTCAAATGCATGCGCTTGTTCCCTATAGTACTGGGAATCGGGGCTCGAGCCTGGCTCATTCAGTGCTGTTCCGCTACATACGCTATACCTTGGAAAGCTTCAGAAGAAGCCCTTTTCGCTTTAGTCATTAGTCAATGCTATGTGCCCCAGTCTTATAAATTTCCCACTGTGGAAGCCCTTACCGATCCAGGATCTAAAAACCATCCTTGTTAACCATCCAAGTCGATGTTGAAATGAGTCCCTTTTTGAATCGTGGAGAAGCCTTTGACGAGTTGCCTTGGGACTCTACTTTAATAGTAGGCATTTATCCATCCATCAACCGAGAAAAAAAAACGCGCTTCTTTATTAAAAATAAAATACATTATGAAATGAACCCACATATCAAACGGGTCTTCTCATTATTTGTGGTGGATTCGTACATTTATTCATTATTGAAATACATAACATCTACACTATACTAGTTATGGATGGGGTTCGCGCCGGATGGAACAAGGCGCTTCAAACCTAGCAGCTCCGGCCCCGAGGAAGCGAGATTGTGGCACTGGCTCGGGCCGGATGGCGGAATCGGCATTCTGGTCGGAAACAACATCTTCCCCTTCTGCGGCAGAGCTGCGGTCCACACTGTCCTTCGGCAATATCGGACTCCGAAGGCGCCGCCCAGAGACGACGCCACAAGAACAACCAAAAGCAAAATCGCTGCCCCACGGATTCTTGCCCTCACTCGAAAACAAATTGAGCTGTAGGCATCAAGGTAAGGTACCGAGAAACTATACTGCTGCAGAAGCGGAATCGAAGGAATTGGTTGAAAGGTAAGGATAGCGTGATTGACTGCTTGCGGGTCCTTTGGATCATGGGCCACAGCTACTTGGGTTTAAACCGCTGACATCCGCCACCCGAAAGGAGGCTTTTTTGCATGTTAGCGCCTCTCTATAGTGCCCATTGATCAAAGTCCTAAGCTTGGGAAATCATCCCACTTCGTTGTCTTTCTCTTTCTTTGAAGCTAGAAAGATGCAGTGCTTCACCGAGGGTTTGTCTCACAAGATCTGTTGGGAACAGCTTGAAGATTTATCGGCCATTTGAGCGAAAGATTGAGCATTGGATCAAGAGAGTGCATTAGCCTATCAAGGCTAAGTCGAAGCGTATCAATCCCAAGGTCGGCCTACAGATATCACTTTTAGGTCTCCTTCTTTCCACGCTCCCTGAGAAGTTATTCTGGTTGGTTATTCTTTAGTAATGCATTGGTGCCTGACCCTTGCAATCAACTTTCATAGGTATACCTTTGACGCATCTCTGAACAAGCAAATCTCAATGCTTCTACTGCTCCCACCTGCCACCCGGTCGTTCTTATAGTCTCTGGAATCGCTTTCAAAGCGGATTTAGTCTTCCTTTTTGCTTTCCATTGAGTGTAAAGTTCCGGGTAATCACCTGTGCGGGATTGATTTAGCTCAGAAGCGCCCTCTCTTTCACAGCCGAGGAGTGAGTACACATCGATGAGCTTAAGTAAGCGTTTTTGACTACTACACTTTGTTGATGCAACGAACTCTTTCTATTCCACGAGCAGACACCTTTCGAGAGAGTCTTCCAAACCTCGGCTTGCTCTTTTGACCTACCTTGAGAAGGGAAATTCCTACGAGATGATTAATGAATGTAGGTCAGGTCTCTCTAATTCGCAGTAGGTGTGTATGCTCCCCTAAGGCGAGAGCATTTGCTTCTTCGACTGACTCAACCATGTCTTTCTTCATTGACTGCTTCATCAACAGAATCGCCGGAATCAACCGGCTCCACTGAAGCAACTACTCGCTTTGGATCTGCAACTTGAAGATATTCATATAGGCATAGGTAAAGGTATGGTCAAAGGCAATCGCTGTGGTTGTTTCACCCCAGAGTAGATTCACTCATAGCAGATACAAAGGCAGGAGCAAACAGCTAAGTAAAAGCAGCAGAGAGTCGCTATACGGGGGCAGCAGAGCCCGTTGATTCAGAACCACCTATTTCTCCATAAGGGCGTCGAGCCCCAGGCATAAGTAGGTGAATCCACAAAACCACTAGCAGAGGTGGAGGCACCAGCGATGAAAGCAGTGGGAGAGGCATTGAAAAAGGCAGCAGGAAAGCCTGGGAGCCAGCCCGCAGTAGAAAAACCAGCAAATCGAGTTGCAGAAAGAATAATTGGTGTTTCGACTTTTGCAAGCCTATATATGTAGTTCTGATATTCTCATGTGTTCCTATAATTAATTGATCTATTAGTGCTTTCATGCTTTCTTTCTCTGTGCCACGGCGCGATATTGATGTGATGATCCATATATGAAGAACCTAGTTCTTCAATCATATCTGCACCAAATTCTTCTTTTCGGAAGAAAATATGATGCGAGGACCCGATCCACCAACTATCTGAAATGTTGGCAAACAGGGCCATAGTAGTGACCAACACTACCTTTTCCTGATCATCATGGCTTTTTCCCTTTGCCTTTCTTTTATGGGCACTCAAAACTCAAGTGACCTTTCTTCTTGCAGGACCAACACTCTATGTTTTTCAGGTTCTTCTGCCGCTTCGAAGAACTTTTTTTTTTACTGTCCACAACGTTCATATGCTTTCTTTTTTTTTTTTGTTTGGCTACAACGGGTACGCTCTCTAGAAGATTTGCTCGGGGCTGTTC
>JAVHNK010000023.1:67500-107500 GCA_031216115.1 Senna siamea
CCAACTTCTTGAGCAGCCGAGATATTGAACAACGAACATTTGAGCCCTAAAGGCCTTGCCTCACCCTGAGATGAGAGGGAAGGTCGATTTGACTCGAATCCTGGACCTGATCTTTAATCCTACACCGGTTAATGATGCGATGGGAGAAGTTTTTCTTTTGTCATTTTTTCATCAATGCTGGCCCAGTCGAGGCTCGTCCATGCCCAATCCCAATGGACAAACCTTTGATCCGCCCCTAGCTCTATAATCCACCCGTCTTCCCCAGTCCCTGAAAGCCCTCCTATCCTGGGCCTAGCCCTCTTTCTCAACTCGAGTCTTAAGTTCAGCGGCTTTCATCGTTGACGAACACCTGCGCTAATAAGACAAAGAAGTGGGGAGTCTATGCCCTTTCATAAAACGAAAAGCTTTCAGTCCTTGAATGAATCAGTAACAACGAATTAGTGGAATGAGGGATCAAGAAACGGATAGGGAGGGGAATGGCCTATCAATTATTGGTGGACCTTCCCTTGAATTGAACCGGTCACGGAGCTCTCAATTGAGTTGTTTAGGTTCTGGAATTCCATCTCTAGTTGGGGGTTTCGGTTCGAAGGTTAGAAAATGTGGTGCGGGTTCATCTCTCTCGACCAGTTCAGGTGAAAGGGAAGGGTGATCGAGGGGACCCAGACTTTTGATCTCTTCTCTATGGAGGGAGGTGGATTTCGTATCAAGAGTGTGTTGGGGAGGCCAGGGAAAGACGGACTGGATCGAGAGGCGATGCCTATGCCTCTTCTTTATCGATAGGATTCCCATCATTTGCAGTCTCCGGCGAAGGAGACAAGACAAGGGCGAGGCACCGAACATGTTCGATCCTCAACCTCCATCCGTCATTAGTAATCTCAATCCGCTTTTCCTATTCACTAGTACACTGCGCGCTACAACTGGCAGCCCCTTGACTAGTAAGGGAAAACGCTAGCGCGCTAGCTAGCTACAACTAGTTAGAACCCCTACTTACTTTCTTTATGGGATAAAAGAAGAAGCCTGCTGAAAAACAGAAGCGCGCTAGCGCGCAACGGCTGAAAAGCCAGCAACTTGTTAGGAGTAGGGTTTTGGCTTGCCCCTTTCTTATTATTAGTAAGATAGGTTTGGAACCCTATACAAACAAGGTGCTGCTTGCTGCTCGCCCCTATCTCTAAAGGGGCTTATGCACTCCACTCGCTGCCTACTCTACTCGTTACCACTAAACGACGAAGCCAAGAGCGGAAGGAGGGACTTGAACCCTCAACCTCAGCCTTGGCAAGGCTATGCTCTACCATTAAGCTATTTCCGCCAGCTACGGTAGTGGCGAAGCACTACTGAGCAATTCACGTATCACTTGATACGGACGACTTCTGTTTTTCCGCCGGACCACACTCTTAACCTCCGATCGAGCTACGAGCACGAGTAGGTAGGCGGCTAGAGGGGAGGGGCGGCGGCTGGGCTGCCTTTTCAATCAATCTCCGGCCGCTCTGTGCCGCTATTGGTGCGAGTTGTAAGGAGTCTTGGTCTCGAGTCGAGCTGGGGCGTCATTTCATTCTCGTAACGGGAGCGAGTGCACCGCAAGACCAGACAAGTTACTCCCTCGCCTCGCAGCGGTGGCATCTGTCTTTTAAGTTAAGTCATTTCCTAAGACGGCTCCTCTTATTCTACGATAATCCAAGCAGCAGCTCCACGAGTCCGCTCGGAACCAGTCGATTCCTGAGCCATTCGTTCTCCCCTCTCGGTTGGCGTTTGCCAGCCACTAGAGCAAGTAAGAGAACCTACAGTGAATGAACTTAAAGAACCGCATGACCGGATTGTACACCTTTGTGTCTGGCTATGTATATGGATGTGCATAAAGAAGGGACGGGACATCTCTCTCCTTTTTTTTTGGGGTAGGGAGAGAGAGGGAATAAGCTGCAGCGGCACCTCACGAACTTCTTACTGGGGCAGCACCATCCTCCTATAAGCTAAGCATTTGCGAGTGTTTGGATGCACGTGTTTTGTTCATATTCCTGCGCAGTTAAGAAAAAAATTGTCCCCAAGGCAACCACTTCTGTCTTTCTTGGATATGCTCAGTCCGGGTATAGATGCTATGACGTGAAATCCAAGAGATGAAGATTATCCTTGAATGTTTTCTTTAATGGGGTCGCCTCATATTTTCCTTAACCTAATTAATAAGCCCCGGGGGAGAATGGTGATGGAGATGTATTGCGGCCTTCTCCTGTTCATCAACTCGAACCTCATTCTTCTGCAGTTGATGTTACGGATCAGCCTCACTCTTCAGGCCAGCAGCTTTGCTCAGCATCTGATGCCGATTGTCAGCCTGTTCAGCTGACCTCAGAGGATTCCAGTCACCCGGCACAGCATCTTTATTCTCGGCGGCGATTACAGTCTGTTTCCCAGGGTCAGACTACTTCAGAAGATCAGCAGTCTAGCCCAGTCGCTTCCTCAGATTCTGGATCCCTCTCTCAGGTTCGTCGATCCTCTCAAGTTTCTTATCCCGTTGAAGGATTTTTATCTTATCTTATGAATCGTTTTCCCCAAAACATCGAGCTTACCCCATGTCAGTTCAATCTTCTCATGAACCTGAATCATTTGCTGAAGCCTTCAATCATTCTTGCTGGAGAGATGCTATACAGGATGAAATCAATGCCCAGGAAAAAAAGAATAAGACTTAGTCTCATTGCCTGCAGGGAAACAAGCCATTGGCTGCAAGTGGATTTACAAGATCCAGCATAAAGCAGATGGCTCGGTAGAGAGATACAAAGCTAGATTAGTAGCTAAAGGATTCCTTCAAGAATATTGAGTCGAACCCATTTAGAGATAGGGGAAACATTTGCCCCAGGTTGCTAAAATGACCACCATTCGTGGCATTCTTGCCTTGGCTGCAATCAAAAAGTGGCCCTTATTTCAACTTGACGTGAAGAATGCCTTTCAACAACATAAGGGAAGGAGGGATCCGCAAGAATAAGTTTCTATTCAGCCTCCTCCAACTCCAGGCTTCTCCTCTCCTAGGAATCCTAACTTGGTATGCAAGCTCAAGAAAGCGATTTACGTTACGGCCTCCGACAAGCTAAAGCAGGCACCAAGAGCTTGGTTTGAAAGGTGCAGCAGCATGTAGTTGAGCCGAAATAGGAGTAGAGGAAGGAGCCGGTTTTCAAAGAAGTCAATCGGATCATTCAATGTTTATAAGGAGGTCGACATCAGGTATTGTCCTTCTTATGGTTTATGTGGATGACATTGCTTTCTCTAGTAATGACTTAGCTTCGATAAATGAGCTTACGAGAACATTAAGAACCCAGTTTGATATGAAAGATTTATGGGACTAAAAGTCTTTTCTGGGGATTGAAGTGATGAGGTCGCAAAGAGGTTTGGAACCCAGTGCAAGTATTCAATGGATTTATTGTCAAAAGCTGGTCTTTCTGCGTGCAAACCGGAACAAGATCTAAAATTAGCCTCAGATGCAGGAGAGCTATTGGATGACCCATCTACTTACAGGAGACTTGTTGGGAGCCTTTTCTACCTTACTAATTATCGCCCAGACATTGCTTACACTTACAACATAGGGGGGAGTGATCAGCCGATTTTTATGGACAAGCCGAGATCATCTCACTTAGAAGCTGCTTTTCGGATTCTGCGATACATCAAAACCTCACCGGGAAGAGGTTGATTCTTGCCTACGTCATCCTCTCTTCAGCTGTCTTGTTACTCTTATACTGATCTCATTAAGGCAGTAGATTATTCTGATTGGATTTCGAACATCGTCCCCGTGCCCAAGAGGGATGGACGTGCTCGCGTATGCATCGATTTTTGAAATCTCAATAAAGCATGTTCCCAAAGATGATTTTCCGCTGCCGAACATTGATTTGCTCGTGGATAAGACTATTGTGAAAGTTTGCCTACTATACTACTACTACTACGATTTGCCGACGATTAGAAATTATCGTCGTCGGCTTCCTCGAGGTAGAGTTCGTTTTGTAACAGGAGCCCCGTTGGGCTTTTACGGAGCTTGGCCTGCTTTCGCATTAACTCACCATTGGTGATTTGGTTCGTAGCAGCCCAAGTATATCCAGGAGTTCCTTTTACACGCTACGCTATCCTCGGTGACGATATCGTCATCGGAGATGAGCGGGTGGCTGAGCGTTATCACGAGCTAATGTCGCCACTGAATGTTCCATTTTCGTTAGAGAAATCGTTAGTATCGTAAGTTGGTGCTTTGGAGTTTGCTAAGCGGTTCTTCGTACGCGGGGTGACTAAGAACTTGAGTCCCGTCTCCTGTCGCATGTTAAGATCCTTAGTTAGTTCAATATCCCTTGTTTCTGTAATGAGGGCCATTATGTCTACGGATCTTCCATTGTCGTATCGTTTATGGGAAGCTGGGTACCGGGTGTATACTCGACGCACGGCGCCTCCTGGGAAACACTGGCATCGGCATTTCCTCGTCTTTCACTCACCGAACGGTGTGTGTCCTCTCCCTTTTTGGATCTGGTTAAGCGCAACCACTGGTAAACACTTAACCTGTTATCAACAAGGTATGGTGAAGGGGTACCTGATTAGGCTCTTGACCCCTCGATTCCCGAGAGACTCGGTGATCTCGGAGTTATTCGAAGCCTGGTCAGAGTACGACTGGTTAGGAGAGGCATGGGTTTTGTCCGAATGGATGAAGTCCATTCTCTCTTTTGGTACTACACTATCGCGGAGGATCTCAATACTCCCATTGAGGCGCTACTTAGCCCTCCGGTTGTGCCACTGGTGACTAACCGTACAAATAAATTAGATCATTTTTAGAATTACGGCGCAGTCTTCCGGTGTTACGACCTGGTGCTCTCTTGTGAAAAGCCAAAAGCTCTTGACGTAGGGGGGTTCGGTCCAGTGTGTTCACCTCAATTTGCGCCCTATTTGAGACTAAAGCAGGCGAGGTGGCGACCTCGTCTTAAGATAACGTCTAGGCAATAAGACTTTAAGCGCACCTGAGCGCCTTTGCCCATAGAGAATACTGGGGACGAAAGTCTCTGGGGAGTTCTATGGAGCAAGTCTCCCATTGCTTTCGCAAACCAGTGGGGACAACCCCCCAAAAAAAACGAGTTTTCCACGCCGCGATGTTTATTTGAAATTGAAATATGAGCCGCTAAAATTTGTCCCTTTTGAATGCATTTACCCCTATGAACCTGAGGTTTTTGATGCATACAAGTCTTTCTGTTGGAAGGCTTATACATAACCAAAGGAATGCTTATAGTGTCTCCATTGCCTGATAAAACGATCTTTTCCGGTAAAAATAATGATCTTTCCCTTGTGTTCGGCTATAGCGGAAACCCCCGAATCTAGAGCTTATGGTCTTAAAAGCGTTCCAACCCAGTTCCAACAATGCACTTCTCGGCACATCATCGGTAGGGGAAAGCGGAACTGCTTGACGCTGCATACTAAAAACAACAAACCCGATTCGCATCATTATGCTCAATAAAAGGAATGGGGGAAGCTAAAATCCGGAAGGAAGGGAAAAATGCTTCGAAGATGAATCTGTTCCCCGGAGCTGGAACAACTTGTTCTTCCTGACCCGATTCAACGCCAAAGAATTCCCTATCGCTACCATATAGTTTTCATTTCTCCTGAAGAAAGCATCTGTTCCTTGATCTCTAAGATATTTCATAAAATTCTGTATGGATCCTCAATCACCAATCCTTGCATGAATATGGGTTGTGCTCGAGTGTTACGATTCATTCGATTGGCAGGTCCAATCGTAACACTCGTAATGATCGACTTTACGAAGATTCCATTGGATTCCGGAAGCTCGTAGCATTGGTCCGGCCCCATTCGCAAACTGAAGAAGCTGGGCGTGCCCGCCGGCCCCTGACCTGCCTCCGATTACTGAAAGTGAATTCGTTTTCTATTATCCTAAGCCGGCCTATCATTCATTGGTTAGGTTTAGGGAAAAAAGCTAGCTGGAAGTAATCTCTTCTTCCCAGTGAAAGCTAAAGGCCCTGGTATAGTAGGAGTGTGGTGCGTGCTCTCTCTATTCTGTGGATGCGCTCCTGGGAAGGGAAGCCGGAATTATTGATGTAGATCGATCAATCCCGCCCTGTTCAAGTGATCGCCCCGAGCCGAGCGAGATTGGGGATCGCCTTAATGACTGTTCGTAATGGGCCCTACCATTTGACGTACGTATGCCATGTAGTTTTTGTTTTTGTACCTTTGCCGTCCCTCAGCCCCTGTCCCACCTTTTCTATCTATCATTAGAAGTAGGGCGGCCGTCGATCGATGAATTGAGAAAGATAGGACCGGGGATTCCATTTCAATAGAGAAAGCTATCGATGGTCACATTGGGACGGGAACAAATGGGAAGTGTGCCCCCGGTTCTATTCCTTTTTTTGTTCGGATGAGACGGCAGTGAGCAATCGATAGAGAGCAAGGGATGCTAGCGCTCTGATCCTAGTATTCTTCGCTTCAGTAGGTTCAGGAAGCTTTGGCATCGGGACGCATTACGATAGCTAGGCCGGGTGGGATTATCTATCGGATGGTTATTCATCAAGTGGATCCTTTGCCCCTTACCTCAGTAGATGGGCCCGGAAGGCGGTAACCGGCTTCGGTGAAAACTCTTCCAACAATCAATCGTGAGGGATTTGAATGAAGTGGAACCGATTTCGAATCAATCGGTCAAATCACTCGACTGCGGAAATGAATCTATTGAAAGAGGCCCTTTAGCCCGAACCTTTCGTCGGCCAAAAAAAAGTCCTCTTCTTGGCTCCGGCGGTCTCTTCTATTCAAATTCAAAAAAGTCAGTATGCGGTCCCAAAATCCCCTCCGATACTTCTGCTTGACTGCCTGCTGAAAGGCCTTTCTGTCTTGCAGTTGGCTACCTTCCACTTGGCCTTTTCTGCTCTTATATCTCGGATATCTCCAGCCCGGTGATGAATCTTCTTCCACTCTAAAACCTATAAGGAGTTGTAGAGCAATGTCTTTATTGGCGGTTGCGCGACCTTCGATTGAAGCGACTTCTGCGGATTGCGACTGCACCTGGTGTTGGATCAAGGCTCTCAGTCGCTCAAGACGTCGATGCGCCACCGGGTCGACCCGCAACTTACCAGCATAGGGAGTTGCGATGGATGCCAAGATGAAGACTCCTCTGCGCCAAGGATCTTAGGGGTACCACAAATAGTTGGATCGTAAGACTTTATCTCACATCCCACTTCCTTCCTAGACCACTCCTTTTCCTACAAACCTCGTTCCCTCGGTTACCTTTGGATCTGCGTTCAGAGAAAGGTTTGGAACCCTTGACTAACCAGACGAGGACCCCTCGACTTTAAGCCGAGGGCTAACACAGACGTTGTGGGGCCATGTCTCCCGAGGGCCATCCTTCCCCCCTTTCCCTAGAAAGCTCATATGGCCTAGCGGTTTTCTAGTTATTATACTTCTTAGAATTATAGGGCGAGGAGCCGACCCATAAGAAGGCTCTGAGCCAACTATAGTACTAAGAGTCTAACTCTAATCTAAGAAGATCAATATCCCGATGAAAAGAAAGATTATAATCACGATAATGGATAATGAAAAAGGCCTGAAAGCAATAGAAAGAGATATCAAGATTTCGGGATATAAAGCTGTAAGGATGGCTATCTAATCTTAAACAAGACATCTAAGTCTAAGTCTAAAAAGGGGGTCAATAAAGTGAAGATAAGAATCTTAAGATCATAATTTATATTAGAAAGGGGCTAAAGAGAATCCATATAAAAAAATATATGACAATGCCACTAAGGAATACCAAAAGCACTACTGGGGTGGCGTGGGACGAGTTTACACGTGGAAGCTGCTCCAGTTCCCTCCTTAGACAGTAGAGAAAGGTAGGGTAGACACTACTCCTAAAAAGGCCTGTATAAGCCCCAGCAATCAAACTAAAGTGCTAACACGCCTTATCTTATTAGTAAAGCAACCTTTCGCCTTTATTGATATGATATAAAACAAGTTGACTTACTAAAAAAATAAAGCGGCAACAACTTCTTTCTCAAAGTCAACTTTCTCGCTTCTTGCTTTAGAAAGATTGCAGCCTTAGCCCTTCTTTACTAATAACATAGAAAGTAAAGGCTCCTCTCCTTTTCTACGAATCTACAACTCTCTTTACTGAGCGAGACTCTACCCAGATTTAAAGAATTCGCCAAAGAGCCTTCTTCTAACTAGGAGAGTAAGCAAGCTACCGGAAGCGAAGCTTCTGGCTCCCCCTTTGAAGCCTCCGGCTCCCTCCTTTTCGTTCTACTTAGGTGGAGCAATCCGAACTCTCGACAGAATATAAAAGGGGTTTGTTTTTATTCCTGTGTAGACACCTCAACGAACTCATGTGGACACTCCTCCGCCCGAGGACAATCTCTCAAAAATACACATTAAGATGTTGACCCGTTTTTCTTTTCTTTGCTGATTCCTCTCAATGAAATTTGCCATGTTGCACTAAGTTACTTACGGATGTATGCATGCGGTCCGGGAACACTTTGGGGTGAACACCCATCCGAACAAGTAGGGTCAATAGTTCAGCATTTAGGCCGTAACATTTAGCAAAAAAAAAACCTTTAACCCAACAAGTGCTCTCCGAACCAAGCTAGATAGTCTCCTATCACTAGGCTCACCAACCAACCTGGACTTTTATTCTTATTATTCCTACCGGATATCAAAACCATAAGGATTGTTTCCACCAGCCATGAGTTCCCATATGACATAAGCGCTCTTGGGTGGGCTGGGCCATTCCATCAAATCTTTGAGAAGGGGCCCAATCTCGTATTTGATGGTCGGCGTGGCGATAGGCTTCGCTTCTACGACTGCCTCCCCAGCCGTTGCAAAGACTGAGCGAGAACGGTAAGGGGCGCACAAAGAATGTCGTTGCGCGGGGATGCGATTCGCCAAGCTGGGGCAAACAAAGCCGTCCGGCCCCCTACCGGATTAGGAATGCGAAGGCCTTTCCTTCGAAAGGAGACCGGGGAAAGAAAGAGCTATGCTATTGACCGACCCTTTCGTAGTGACTTCGAATCAATAGTCCTCTCCTTTTTTCTCATTTTGTTTGAGGCGGGCCGAATAGAGAATGAAATGCAGAAATACGGGAAGAGTTCCAAACCTTTTTTTTTGTTTAAGGGCTGCTCGCCCTACCGAAGTACTAAAGGCTTTCGAGGCTTACACCCCCCTATTACACGACCTAAAAAAAGGCCTTTAGGGGCTTACTTAGTGCTTGTGCTAAGGGATTTCTCGCTTACTCGTTAGAGTCAGGTTTGATGCTGTAGCGCCCTTAGAATCTAAGCCTTTTGAAGCGCCAGTAGTTGTAGCTGTGGCCACACCAAGCCTTTCGTTCTTATCGCTCCGGGTTTCGATCTATATGACCTCCGGGCGGTACAAAGTACACCTCTTCCGTAGAGGCAGGTAGTAACCTAACCTTTAAGAGTTTGTTCAAGGGGGGAGCCCTCTTATCTATCAATGGAAAGATCTCCGTGCGTGGCGTGATAAGGAATCCTAGAAAAGATCGATTGAGACTCCCTCCCCGGTCCCACGAAGATCTCTACGTACTTGTCCAGTCCAGGACAACTGAGATCTTCCGGTCTGCGTGCGTGGGAGCAGCTCAAATAAAGAAAAGTCTGGTCTGGTCTGAATTCAGGCCCGGCCCGCCCGTCTGCTGCTAGATCCGGGAATGGCGCCAGGCGAGGGCGCCGCTATGCCCCGCTGCTCTGCTGCGGCCGGCCCCCGGACTATGCAAATATATCGAGGCCGGGGGGTCTCGCCCATAGTGGTTCCCCCCCGCCTTTGGTGATTGACCAAACAAATAGGCCTAGATCTATGCCCCTTAATGAATCGAATGGTCCTTCGACCCCTTCCATTTGATTCCGACGGCCGGCATAGATCTCATGAGACCCGCCCACTATTACTACGAAAAAAGCCCTGCCTTTTTCCTTCGCTACTAGGAGAGTCAGCAACTTCTATTAGCGCCGGACCTTGAGTTGAATTGATCGTGTCATGTGCAACGTCCATCAATGATGGTTCATTAATGTCCATTGATTTAGACTCCTTCCCCCTTCCCAACTACGAATAAGATCGAGAGGAGCCCGAAAGCCCCCAAAAACCAAGAACGAAAACGGAAGCCTTTCGATTCACTCCCCACTCTCTCTTAAATAAAGCTCGCCCTCGAGCCCTGGGCAGGTCGGCCGGGTCTTTCCCTGTTGTTCTGTTCCCGCCACGAGAAAGACGCACAGAAGAGGTATGCCCAGCGCGCGGAGGATCCTTTGAGAGTGTCTGTTGTCTCGGTAGGGAACTGTACGATCTTTTCCCCTATTGTATTGAATCAATAAAAAAAAAGAGGTCAGTGCTACGGCCCTCTATTGTTTGATCCAATATTGACCGGGGACGAGCCCCGACTTCCATAGGTCCTTGGTTTGACCTCCCGTAGTGGTCCTTGCTTTTAATAAAGCGGAGCGGGGCCAATTTCTCGTACTTGCTCAGTGTACCCCCCTTTCGTCGAGTGCACCGCCCGGTTCACTGGGCTGTTGGCCTACCAAGCACTTGCCCGCTGCTCCTGCCGCCCGCCAAGCGGGCGGAGCGCTCGTTATCCTTACTGTTCTCTCTGCCGGGGCCCCCTCCCATTGCTCTAGCCATAAGCTATGGCAGCTCCAGCTCGAAACCACAGGGGCCCGCCCTGCGAGGCCAGAGTGGGCTCAGCGGTCAGGTCAGCCCCCATTCGAATTACGTTAGGGGGTCTTTCGCTTTTGCCAGATCTAGAGAGATACTACGAGTCCTCCGTCCCAGATTCCATCGCCGCGGCCATCTGGTTCACCGGTACTACCAAAGAGTCTCATGCTTACGTTACTGTTACTGATGGTTTTATTATCTTGGACCACGAAGACCCCGGTCGTGCTTCTGGTTTCCATTCCCATCATCATATTGATGATAAATCTCCTCGCGCTCTGCCATAAGAACTTGGAGTCCGTATCATGGTGAAGGTAAGGTAACGCTGTGATTCTTGCTCAAAAAACAGACCGAACGCGTTCGAGTTATTGGCTCGTCCAACCCGGCAGCATTCATGAGTCGCTCGTTCAACTGTCCCTCGGAGACACGGTCGAGAAGTACCATGCATGGTTGCCCCCCGTCCTTTCTTGCTCTCGGTCCCACCCAGCAAGATACGGCTCAGCCAAAAAACGTGAGCGCCCCTGCGCGAGCCTTATCTTCTTAGTAAAGTAAAGCTTTGGCTCCCTAAAGACTAAAGAAATGGATAAAAAAAGGGGGGACTTCTGCAACGGGCTATGCCACCCAAACCAACTGAGGGAAGTCGCATCCGCCCCATCGCAAGCACCTACAATGTCATGATCACATTGGTTTACCCTTTTTTCTTTGGTAGTTCAACGGACGGTCGCCCCTCCAACAAGAAAAGGTATAAATATGGAAACTTCTCTGCCATTTGGATCGGAGAATTTATGGAGGAAATCGGGTTTTAAATTTCCAGAAACCACACGATTATATAGCCAAAGGGAATACGCCGCGCCTAAAATCATCCCAAGCGCTGCTAATGTGGCTACTAAGCTATTTCTTTGGAAAGCTCCTACTGAGATGGGAAATTCCCCGATAAAGCTGCTAGTACCAGGTGAACTCATATTGGCCAAAGTGGAAGAGAAGGAAATGGTAGAGAGATTCGGCATGGTGCTCACTAAACCTCCGTAATATCTAACAAGTCGAGTCTTATGTCGGTCATATAGAACACCAACACATAGAAAAAGGGCTGAAGGAACCAGTCCATGACTTAACATCGGTGGAATGCTACCTCCAATTCCCTGTATGTTCGATAGAGCCAAAGATTCCCCCCCCCCACTGATCGGAGTACGCCGATTACCCCCCGAACCGTACAAGATAGTTACCGCCTATCATACGGCTTTCTAACTTCACTTTTTTTTTCTGGTCGTTCCGCTCTGTCGATCGATGGTAGTATAAGAGATCTGTAACCCCCCGAAATTATTTACATAAAGGTTCCTGCTTTCTACCCATAGTTAGCATGTATCTCCCCGGGTCATACTTGAGTATCACATCGTAGACCCCCACCCCAACTCTATCTTCCTTATCAGTGAACCGGAAATAGTGCATAGGTACTCTTCAATGCAGCGGGGACGAGACGACGCGACATACTACGATCACGTACAGAAGTGCTGCCCTTCGGCTCGGCAATATGGAACCTCTCAACAGCTCTCGTTCCTTTATGAGGTCCTATCGGGATAGGTAGGCCCAGCCCAAGCCTTTCCCCTCCCCCCGACCGCTGGGATTTTGCTTTCCTTATCTACGTGCGCACTGCGTCAGCACTGGCGAAAAAGAGGTCGGCTTTACTGAAGAAGAAGGGGCGGGCCGGGTGCTTGTGGGCCCCCTCTGCAGCAAGTGCTTGTTGGACCCCCACCCCCGTTTCCCGGGGGGGGCCGGGCTGTGTCTCCCCAGCGGCCGGCCAGTGGCGGCAGAAAACGAACTCGGGGGGGGCTCCGCGCGGTTCGCGTTTTCTTGTGTTGAGAGCTTCTCATTCTCTTATAGAAGCTCGCGTCCACGCCGGGCCCTTCGGGTGTCATATTTTGGCCGAGTTTACCGTACCTCCGGCCCTTATGTTACGCGACCCGTAATATTTTGTTACGTTCCACCGCTGTTACGCCAGAAATAAAAGGTTCCACACGAGCTCCCGTTCTGCGGCGTGGTGGCAGGACCGATAGGGGATTGGCTCCGGGTGTAGATAGGGTAAAATCCGCAGGAGTCATGCAAATACATAGGCCCCTTCCCCTCTCTTTTAGATGAATGGGGTGGTTTATTTTATTTATAAGGCGTTTTCCGATCTACGGTCCCTCGGAGCGAGGGGTTAGGCAGGTAGTATGGGCCCTCTGACTTCCAGCTATGTGTTGTGCGGCTCCCGCGAAGCGAATGAAGGGAAGCTCGAAGAGCTTACGGGTGAGCTTACGCTTACTCTCAGCCTCTTTGATTGGTAGGCGGGCGGGCTAAGCCCCCTACTTAAGATTCCATTCATAAGGGTCATTTTCTGTTGTCGTGACGCTTTGGTTAGGCCGACTACTAGACTACTAGAGGCTACTTCTAGCTTCTATAGGGGCCTTTCCACTTTGGTGTAGTTTTAGTTTGTATTGGTACTGAATGAACATATCAAACAAAGGCGAGCAGTATAAGCCCTTCTCCGGCCTGGGAAAAGCAGCGAACTCTAGAAGCTAGGGCGTTGTTCACCTTTTGACACGAACACTATTCCGTTCTCAGCGGAAACCCGCCTTAGAGATTGAACGTCGACTTATCTTATTGCCGTTCAATCTAAGACAGCGCTGATAGCTTGTAGTGAGCAGCCCCCTTATTTATGAAACCAACCGAAAGAAAGCAGCCTTTGGTACTTAACTTAAGTAGTTAAGGTTTGGAACCCTTGCAACTATGATAGAAAGCCGTTTGCTTGTTGCCAAACCCTTCGCCTTTCTTTTGAATAAAAGTAGGTCGGGGGAAGCTACCGCTTATACGACAGCTCTGCTTCCTCGTCTTGCTTCTGGCAAAGCTTCTACTTTGCTTGCTTCTCTCGCGCTTGCTTGCGCGAAGGCTTAAAGTCCTTTTCGCTAGGTCCAAAAGCTTCCGTCAAAGCGAAAGATCTGATCCAACTGAAATCCCGCATATTGAGCGCAGCGGATATGCGGCTACGGCTAGGCGATCATATCGTGCCATAAAACCATTTTATATGTATAGAGAGATCCCCTTGATATACAGATAGAATAGATGTTCATGGATAGACAGACATTCCATTGATTCTTAGTTTTGGGGCTGAAAAAAGCTCGTCGATCAAAATGAATCATTCTTATGGTCTCTCTTCGCCCCCCGCCCCGAAACTGACCCACAGCACAGCGCCCATTCGCTTCGCGCGCGGGAAGGCAACGAAGTTCAGTTCATGAGACCGCGGCGGAGTGGAGCAGCCGCGACACGAAGTTCCTTACCTTAGCTGGATCTCGCTGGTGCCACCTAAACGGTAGGTAGGCGACGGATGTGTGACGTTTGGAGTTGTCGTTCGTGCACCTGTCCCCAATGGAAGAATGAGTGATCCGTTCCCCTGCAGATCATGGCCTTACCACTCGGTCCCCGATGGCCAGCGGGGGATTCGGTATAGCAGCTTACGCTCGTTTGCGCTGCGCGTTCCCGCTGGACTGGACACGTGTTAGCTGTAGGAAGTATGGTTCCGAAAGTGACTTCGGTTCGCCAGTTCAGGCTCAACTCCTCGCTTTACGTTAGCGGACCTACAGGTCGGGCCGGGGCTCTGCGCTCTTTCTTTCTGTGTGGGACGATGCCGGGGAGAGAAGGGAATGCGTCGAGGCGGCGAACAACAACAACACAACTACATTTTTTTTTGCTTTTCCCTCCATCCATGAGATGAGCCCAGTGCATTGGACCGATGGATAAGAGAACTGAGCTGGCCTAAACTTGGGCGCTCTACGTACGATGTAGACTCCATCAATCAGATACATATCGATTTCTTTCTGATGGATCAAGAATAGATAGTTGTCTTATCAATAGATAGAAATAGGAGATTTCCCCTTATTATTGATGGATTCCCTCTCTATCATTCCTACTCTTTCGATCTATCAGAACGGATCAGGCTATCTATCAATCGATTTGAAAATAGCACGTGAAGCTCATCTCGCTTTTCGTTCATTTCCGCCACGCCAACATAGCCACCATAATAAGAAGCAGGCGAAGCAGCTAGAAGCTAGAGCTTCTAGCCCTTGAATTCTTATTCACGAATGAATTGGGAAAGCCAACAGAAAGATTCGATTCTGACTTCGTAGAGCCGGTGCTGCTGTTGCCTGCGCGTAGGGTGTCCCCCACTCCCGTCCCGGGGCGCTAAGGGGCTTTTGTTTTTGGAACAGACGGCAATGTTTTGCTGACGCCTTGAATCAAGCTTTTGTTGCGACATGCTATGTTTTCTCCCCCATTGCTAGTAGGTGGATGGGTCGCACGCCCGGCACACATGTTTTGGCCTTGTGTGTCCATAACTAAAAATAGGTGACCTAACGGCCGCCGCCCGACTAAACATACCAATAGTCACCAGATTCATATGGGCTACTGAGGAGTAAGCAATGATCTTCTTAAGATCGATCTGTCTTGAAGTGGTCAAGGAAGTATATATTATAGCAATCGCGCTTGGAGTATAAATGAAAGGAGTGGAACAAAGTGTCGCTTCGGGAAACATGGGTATTGAAAATCTTAAAAACCCGTGGGTTCCCAATTTTGAAGGAATTCCTGCCAAGATGACGGATCCTGCCGTAGGTGCCTCTACATGAGCTTCGGGTAACCAAATATGAACTGGTACCATAGGCACTTTGACGGCGAAAGAGGCGAAAGAAGCAATCCATAGAAAGATTTGGCGCCGCTCACTAAATTCTGTGGTTAATGATATTTGTAAATCGGTGGTCCCTGTTTGGAGAAGAATCAACAGAATAGCTAATAGCATAAAAACAGATCCAAGTAAAGTATAAAGGAAAAACTGATATGCTGCCTTGATCTTTCTTTGTCTCGAACCCCATACCCCTATAATAATGGTAGAGTAAGGGGTGGCCCCAAAGCGGAATTGACCGGTGGTGGTTGGTCGAAGCTCCAGTAGGTAGCCACTCCCTTCTCAGGGAACCGTACGTGAGACTTCCGCATCATACGGCTCCGTCCCGAGCTTCCGTCGTCGGCCCTTGTCATTAGACCACTATCTATGCATGTATTTTCAGCCTGGACTCTCGAATCTTTTGCTTCTCGGGTGGTGGCGAACAATGCAGCTTGCGTTGCGGGAGATGCCCGCCCGTAGGGCCCGGCCCGCTTCTCGCCCGAAAGAACCGCTCACTAGCTAGCCGGACTAGTGGGGGGCCCTATCTGGAGACATACTGAAAACCATGCCTTTCGAACCGAACGCAACGCCCGTCTTCCAAATAAAAAAATGGGCTCGTTGGGAAGAAAGATGGAGTGCGGCCTGTAGAGCACATGTAACGCACAGTCGGGTTGCTCACGCAGCGGATCTCTCTCTCTCTCTATATATAGATACAGATATATAGAGAGAGATGTGAAAGTAATAGCCTTATGTTATGGCCGCCCCCCGACTTACGGCTTTACGCTACTACTACTGTGATGTGAGCGGTTCCAATTGGTTTTAGTTTCCCAATTATCCTGGCCGGAACTTGTATGCAGCACTTGTACGAAGGTGCATGCATAAAGGTTTGGAACTCTTTTCTTATCTGAATCTTAAAGAAAGGACCCTACCCTATTCTCGAACCCTCTACCGAGCTTAACCCTGCCCGCATTTCCGTTTGAAGGGGGCCAAAGAAATGTCTCCACCTGCTGCCAACAGTCTTTCTTCGGAATTCTACTGAACGGGTCGATCCTCCCCTCCCGTTTGTTTTAGCAACTTATCCGTTGGTCTCCTCACCAAGAGCTCCCCGGCGACGACAGAGGAACCAACCCGCCTGCTGTGGCGGGGCGGCTTTTTTGTTTCACAATAAGACCTGGACGATTATCCCTACCCTCGGTAGCTTACGAGTTTACGTCCATCCCTGGTTGGGTACAGTTTCCTTTCTCTTTCTCCCTTGTAGCCGTTACCCGAATTCGCGCAAGTGTGTCCACACCCCCCAAACTGACTTGACGAGGAATCCATTCTCGCGAACAAACACAACCCCTACACACACCTAGGAGCACCCCTTCCTGCATATCCATACAAGACCCGAGTAGGCGGGTCGAGGTCCTACGAGGTACCCACTAATCGGAGTACCCTCCCAAAAGGAAAAAGATGTGTCTGTCAGGTTCGGTTCGTCTTAGTTGGGTTGGGCGGGTTCGACCAGAAATGCTATGCTTACGCACAAGACTACCCCTCTTCCCGAAAGCTTCGCGGGGACTACTTTACGACGACGGACGACCGCCCGTAGGGGGTTTACTGCACAAGGCCCCTGCAGAGGAAAAGCTTTATCCCAGCGAATATAAGATGCTCAGCTCCGCACAACATAGGGATTAGCACGCTTTCGGGAAGAACATAGAATAGTAGAAGATCCAGCATGCGGAACACGGCGATCATTAGAAATTCACGAATTAGAGATGCTGTAATATACTCTTTCCCATAACTTCTCATACCAGACCAACCCACTAAAATGCAAATAGGGATCAGAAATGTGGTCAATATCACGAAGAATAAAGAGATACCGTCTATACCCAAATATAAATTTATGTTTTCATAAGGAAGCCATCGAAGGCTTTCCACAAATTGAGATTTGGCCGTAGAAGGATCGAATTGTATCCGAGGAACAGGGGAATACAAAAAAGTAATAAGAGAGGCACACAGACCAATCAATCGTATCGGTCGTATTCTTGAATTTGGAATGAAAAGAGGAATAATGCTTCCTAGCACGGGACACAGAATAGGACCACTTAGATCAGAATAGCATTCACAGAAATGTTCTAACATAGAGTATAATCGAACATTGAAGAGATTAGTTGACAACAGTAAAAAAAAAAGATGGGCGCCTAATTCCAATACAATAGGGGTCTCTCAGTGCAAGCAAGTCAGCTGAACACCGTGATTGATGAGTGGGTAGGTGGGTTAGGTGCACCTCTCGTCCAGTGGGAAGTATTGAGGCTAGTCTCCTCCCCCCCTTTTTCTACTTTTCCTCTCTCCTTTTGTTTGTGCTTCTACCCGGGCTTTTCATTTTTATAGATTTCTAGAGACCCGAGGAAATTTTTCTAATAATTTATGTAGCCCGGCATACGAAAAAAAAATCCAGGATGACGGCTTTCATTCAAAAGACGAGTAAGGGACGGGGAGGGGGAGGCTCCCGAAACCAAACGAGACTAGACTAGAAGGAACATAGGAATTAGCACCATTCCTATGAGTGCTTTTGTCTCGAAAAGCCAACCAACAAAGGGGCAGGCAGCCCTCTCTCTCTATCTCGGTCTCGGTTTAGCATCATATATCGATCTGGAGAAAATTTGGATTGGTTGTAATGCGGATTAAGGAGCTGCTCCTCCATGCTGTGGCTGTGGAGGTGGGGGCTGTCGCCGCCTGATAGAGGCAGAAGCCGGGGCCACCGGAGCTATCTGCGTCGAGTGTGTCGATTGAAAAAGGAGGGGAGACAACTCAAATGCCAGCGAAAAAATCGAAAGAGTCGTGCCGTTCAAAATGAGATTTTTCTAAGATTCATTGCTCGATTTTGCATGCTCTGCTCCCAAAATGCAGAGAGACTTTCGAGGGCAGATCCGGGTTGGTTGGTCCGGAAAGTCATGGGAGAGGCGGGCTAAGTGAAAAAAAAATAATATACTGGTGCTACTATAGAATCTTATGAATCACGCACGGCACACTTTCTATATCTCCTCCGTCTACAAGGTGAACAGCTTACAGCACAGCGTGTTCGCCACCACACCGGCTGGCTAGTGCATTGGCCTTACCGTAATAGGGCCGAGAAGTATGACCCTTCGATTATAACGCCCCATATCTCGTGACACGCGGAGCGTGGCATTTCCTTTTATAAAGTCCGTATAACTTCTAACCAAAAGATTCATTCTTTCTTTTATGAATCAAGTACCATTCAAAGAGTGCATTGCCTCTTTGAGTGAAGAAGAGAAGGGCTTTGTATAGACACCCTTGAGCCATGTTCGTCGCCCTAGGCTCACCATTATTTCATTTCATTCGATTTATTGGTTCTAGCTCCAAAGAACATATACATGGAGCTATGTCGACTTACGTACGTCTCGTTGACCAAACGATCAGGTATACCACGCCACGTATCATCCCCTCTTTCTATAGAGGAGAGATGAAGAAAAAGAAAAGATATAGCGATCGTGCCGTAAGACCTTGTTCGTTTCTACTTGACGTTATTTTCCTCGGTTTTTTTACATTACATAAGGCCTTTAGGGCTTACTTAGCGCTTGCGCTAAGGATCTAATCAGAGTAAAACTTGGATTTGAAAAAAAAACCTTTCCCTTATTAGCCGGAATACAAGTGTACTCCTTTATCTTTAGTAAAGGCGGATTAAGCCAAAAAAAACATTTTTTTTTCGAAAAAAGTCTCAACGTCCTCGTTGAGAGTCGCTCTGCGAGACGTCCAGTAGTCTCTGACTTGGTCTTCGAATCGTAAGTTTCAGCCCGTTCCCAGCTTGCCTCGCTCTCAGGTTGGCCCTTCTACTTGACTAAGTAGTATTCTACTCGTGCAGTGGGTGTATGGGCTAGCCCCTGGTGCGGTCAGCTATGATATACTATTTTGCTTTCTTCTTTAGTAAGTTCATCTACAACATCTGGTGGTGCCCTCGTGGGCACGTTCCTCTCTGGGTCGGTCTGGTCTAATCGAAGTCAACTGACTCACATGGAATACGGGGTGAGTTTTCACCGAGCTGATCGCTTGAGTCTATAGGCTACCTCTCCTATCCGCTTCTCTACAAGGTCTACTTTCTTCTTCCTTCAGACCGGGCCAAGCCTTTAGGTTGTTTAAGTAGGTGGTTTGGGCTAGGTCGTTGCGCTCCTGCCACGTCTTGGCAAAGTAGGCTGATGGGCAAGCCCCCTCCTGCCGCAATGGTGTGGGGCGTCAGAGGCTGTTGCCCCGTGGCCAACTCGAAGGGGCTGAAGTTCGACGCAGAGCTTTTTGGTTGTTAATTTATAGCAGCACTGAGCAACATCCAACAGCTCCAGTCCTTCTGGTTGGTTTGCACTAAAGTGCCTTAAGTAGCCCTCGAGGAGTCCGTTTATTCTCTCTGTCTGAGCTTTCAAAGATATACCGACCGTAGGTATCTTACTTACCATCAGATACCGACAGTCGTCTTCTAACATTACCGACCTTTAAATATCGGGTTTTCATCAATTTCCCATAACATAAAAAAAAGCTCTTTTCATCATCAGAAACAACCTTATTTCTGAGACCTCTTGCATTGCATTACCATAACGAAAAGAAAAAGAAATTAAAAAAAAAAAGAGAAATTGCTCTTGTGACTCGGAATGAACCTTTCTCGGTGGAAGAAAGGAATAGCGATGGATTCCTATGAAGCATTCAGGAACAAGAAGATTCAATCGGACGACGAATTCTTACGTGGTCCAAGGAAATCAAAGGTCCGCTTCCACGATTTCATCTATATCGAATCTTAATATCAGAATAGCTTATATAGTCATGAAAAAATTCAGGTCCACTGACTTTTTCTTTCTTTCTCTTCGGGGAACATTGGAGAAGCAGGAAGACTTTGGCGGGCGATTCATAATGGGTATCTAGAATATCTATGTTCTAGGACATAAAATATGAATAATGAAAGATGAGGAAAGGAAGAGTATACCCTGTAGTGACATAGCAGTTCTCCTAATCGACTACTTATCATCAGAATGAACATTCAACTTAAAAACTAATAAAAAAAACTACTCGCCAGGCGGTTACCTTTTTTTTCATATCTATATTCTCTGCTGAAAAAATGAAGACTAAGTAAGACAGGAGTTTCGTGGAAAATATATAAGCCCTTTTTTATCTTTATCGGATTTGAATCGATGACTTACGCCTATTTCTTAGGGCGTTTAAAGAGCGTGACTCTACCGCTTAGTTAAAAGGGCCCATTTGATTCAATTCATGAATTAGCCCACTATTTACTGCATAATTAAATATATATATATTATATATAATAATAAAGTATATCATCCGTGTCTCTGTTACAACACGGCGAAACTAAATGGTTCGAATGAAATCCAATGAGAAAAAAAAAAAAGAATTTGGAGGCTGTACACCTAATTTTCCTGGGATTGTAGTTCAATCGGTCAGAGCACCGCCCTGTCAAGGCGGAAGCTGCGGGTTCGAGCCCCGTCAGTCCCGACCTAGGCTAGGATCCGATGAATCGATCAATTCATCTCTGTGAAGAGGGGGGACAAAGAAGGATTTTTATCTAATTCCCAGCAGGAGGATCCTTCTTTCGTTTCGCATTTCTCATCGGACAAATCAAGTCAAGGAATCAAAATGACAATAACTAGTACCGATTGATGGAGGAGAGACATATGTAGGTTGGTACAATCGGGGGTATCACCATATTAAGGATTCAAAGAGATACCGTACTGGTCTGGCTTTTTTCGATTGTTCCTGGCCTATCGAATAGAGTAGCAATTTCTTTCCCGGGAGCACATAACATTTTTTTTTACGATACGCAATTAACTTAACATAGTTACCCCCACAGAGTACTTTTCAGATTCAACCTACCCTTTATTCTAGCTCCGATTTTTTTTCTTCGCTACACCTATTCGTCTTTCTTCCAATCAATTCGAAATAATCCAACGTCAACTGCTCTACTCTAATTCATAGGTTTTTTTTTGTATTGATCCCGGGATCTATCGAAACAATAGTATGGGCATATAAAAAAAAAGCAACCAAGTCATCACTCCTCTCCCTAATGGTCGAGCTATTGACATCCTCTCCTTTTAGTCGAGCACTTCATACCTCTCCCAGCGATCTAAAGGCGCGTTAGCGAACGGCTTTCGCGCTAGCGCGCTCAGTCCGTTGCTTGTTTGGTCGAGCTCAAACCTTGTGACGTATTCCAAATGCTTGATCTAAGATTGGGAGAACTCCCCCGCCGCGTAAGTAATTGGGCTTTTTAAAGTCCAATTATGCGTCTTTGGTTCCTTGACCAAGGAGATTTGTTGCATCGCTATTTTTCCTTTTTGAAAAATGGATGCATGGGTTTCCAAGGGCCACATGATAAGGATAAGAAAGCTCTCGATCCCGGCTAGCTTCAATTAATTAAATAAATAAACCGGAAAACTCGTACTGCAACTATGCCAAGCCCGATCTTGGTTCCAATGCTGCAGAGACAGGTCTTGCTGATCGAACTAATCTACTTTAGGGATGAACCTAGCAGCCTTTAATAGTTATGGTAAACCAACTAGCTATCTTGCTTCCACAGCATCTGTACTTGGGTATACACTTCTTGGTACTCACACAACACTCTTTCATTTTTTTTGGTAGGGGCTGCCCGAATTCCATTTCTACCTCCCTTTATACGAAAAGTAATGGGAAGTCATCGGACAGATATTTATTTTGATGAACAAGACAAAAGGAGGATATATAGATTTGCGGAAGAACTCCGCCCGAGAAGCTTAAGCTTGAAAACGGTATCGTACACACTTATATTTATTTATTTTCGTAAACAAAAACCGGAAGAAGGTTCCAGCGGAAAGGTAAGCACTCGCTTTAGCTACAGTCGCAGCATAGCGCGTTAACGGTGCCCTGGAAGCTTTCCAAGTTAAGCCAAGACCACGGGCAGTTTAACAAACGAGCAAGAGGGGATACCCTTATGAACTGAACGAGAGTAGGTCTAATTCCGGTTTGGGGCTGAATCCAACATTATTCATGCTAAGACAACGGAGTGGGTAAGCTTACTGCCACTTTAAGCCAAGGGATCAAAAGAAGAGGAATAAACCATAGGGGGATAGATGATCCTGCCAAGGGAAAGAGAGTCAGACTGCGATATCTATCCATAGCGCTATCCTCCTCAATCGTACCGTACCGAGCGAACCTTTTCTTCGCAGTCTTGCTTGCTGGCTTGTTTTACTCTACTCTATAAACCTAATGAATGGTTCAAATCATTCTTGTCTCTCCTTGGATTTGAAAACGAAAAGCCTCTGCTTCATCCTTCCTCACCATCCTCTCCTTTCAGTCGAGTTCTTACAAACCTCTCCTACTGGTCGGGCAACGATTCCGGTTAAAGATTTCGCCTTTACCTTTACCTACCCACCGATTCTTTTGAGAAGAATGAATGAAGAAGCCACACAATACTAAAGAGCGCACCGCAGCTCGCAACGCAATAGCGCGCTCCCTTCCCTTAACGCTATAACCGCGCTCTCGCATGGGCTGCTTGCTCTGCTGTTCGCGCGGTTCCTGCCTTCGCTGCTTCTAGCACTGTGCCTAATAAAGCACAGGGCTTCTCTTTTTATGGCTCACATTCATTAAGAAAATTGGTGGATACCTCGGTTAGTTTTTTGGGACCATGTCCCATCAGTGATGGACCTCTCAACCGGTTGGTTGAAGAATGCCTATACATGTCATGTGTCACATAAACGGGGTACAAGGACCCCGTGGGCTTGAGAGCATGATATGAATCCCAATTTGATTCATATGATTTGAGTTTCCATTATGGAACTTTTATTCTATGTCAGGATTGATGGTGAGAGCTTAAAGTCATATACGTTGCATTGGCCAATGCAACGTTGGCAGGAGTATGAACCCCTTTTAAGTTACTATCGTGATAATGGAGTCCGACTTCTTGCTTGTGGTACACCATCTGAGGTATCTCTTTTAAAAGCATTTGGCAACTTGTCCATCCAAAGCTCTAGGAATAGAGTCAGAGATCGAAGACCTGTACGGTAACCTGTTTCGGTTCTATGCTTTGAATCCGTGCATGGAAGATCACAGACCACCCGAAGAATGAAAGGGAAGGCGGCTAAGCTTGACTTGTGTTGTGCGAGCGATGATGAAGGTCTGCCTTGGCAAATTAGAGTGACTTTGACCGCAGCAAAGGTACAGACATAGGCACATCTTTTCGACCGGGGAATAGTTTTTCTCCGGTCCTTGCAGGACCCTGCTCAAATAATATCTTGCTTGTTCATTACCATCTCCGTTCTTCTGCGATAAGAATGCTCCCAACGACTCGTTTGAGGCTGATGATATGTATAGCCGTAGCGGTTCTCCGGGGCGAGGAGGTATTAGAACTGGTGCCTCAGAGAGGTCATTCTTGATTCGTTGCAAGACTGGGGCATGGCTCTCGTCCTAAAAAAACTCTTCATCCTCTGTTGTCTTGAGCAGTGGGGCGAAAGGCTGGATTTTACCTGCAAAGTTGGAGATGAACCGCCGGGGAAATTGATCTGTCCGATCAAGCGCCGCAACTCCTTTTTGCTTCTTGAGGGGGGTGCTTCCTTGATTGCCCTGGATTTCTTCTTGTCAATTTCAACCCCTCTGTTGTGCACTAAGAACTTTAGGAAGTTTCCTGCTGTTACGCCAAATGCACATTTTTACGGGTTCATCTTCAAGCCGTGTTCTCGCGCTCAAACACTGTCTTGAGATCAGACAAATGACCCTCTCTACAGGGAAAGACTTCACAACTACATCGTCAATATACACCACCTCTACGATGTTTACAATAAAGTAATGGAAGATGAGGTTCATTGCTCGCTGGTAGGTAACTCTAGCGTTATTCAGACCGAAGGGCATCACCTGCCAGCAGAATAGTCCGTCTGTCCAACAGCACCCGGACAACGGAACGCTGTTTTTGCCTCGTCCTCTTTGGAGATGAAAATATGGTTATACCCTAAGTGACCGTCCATGAATGACAGAATTTTTTGCCCAGCTGCTCTGTCCACTAACAGATCAGCGATTGGCATTGGGTTCTCGTCTTTTGGTGGGGCAACATTTAGATTCCGGAAATGCATTCTTTCCCCCCCAGCCCTTGCTCTGGGCTTTTTGTTGGGGCAAAAATACGATAGATAAGGATCTAATGCGAACCTTGACGCCCGACGGGCGATAAAGGTAAGGTAAGGGACGGAACCAATGCTGTGTGGAAAGATGCAACGAGGAAACCTCTTCCCGTCCCGGTCGAAAGCCGTGCAAAGACGTAATAGGATACTGCATCTCGTAACGGTAGAAAGAGGAAAGGCTAAGCGAAAAAGGTTAAGATTGCTTTTTGAGTTATGGCCACTAGTCATTCGGATTTCTCCTTACTCATGTAAGTATTCTCACTGGGCATTTAGCTAGCCTATATCTCCGCTTTCGCTTCCGTACTCAACCGTCTCTCTCCTTAGTCCGATCCTAGCCTCTATTGATTGAGAGGGTTGAAGACTCCTTTTATGCAATTATGAATTCCACGGAACTTTCTCGATTCCAACGCAACTTATCCTTTTGGAGCTGACGTAACAAACTACGCGAGCCTCCCGACGAAGCCAACATAAATCCTATCCGAATAAAAAAAATAAAAGGCAGTTTCATTATGGTGGTATACCAGCCGCCTGTTCTGGAACTTCCAGTTCCAATCGAAGCATATATATCCGTAAATGGATTTGTATGTATAGCCACTTCAGTCGTGCTCGTTGTTTCTCGAAAGTATCTTTTTTCTGGGAACATGGTCAACCAGAGATTATTATGTTCGCGATTCTTCATCCACCGATGCAGAAAATGCTCCAGTTTTCCATTTTCATATGAGGCCGGAAAGTTTATTGGCAACAGGTCGGCACGAAGTGATTCATCATGCTCAAACATGAGGCGATCGTTCGTTAGGGACGGTTTATAGATCATCAAATTCCCACAAATGGAATGAGAAGTGGGTCCATGTAAATGATCGAGACCTCGCAAACAACAACGCTCCTTCCCCATATGGAGTTCGGAACCCAAAGGCAATCGTTGAGTGAACTGTATCTTCTTTGTGTTAGTTGACCTAAGCCGCACCATTACTGCTGGGGTGGGGCTCGGCCTCCGAACCGTACGTGGGACGAGTTTCTGCCTCATACAGCTCGGGACGAAGACCGGGGGAAGTTTAGGAGAGATGGGGAGACCCAGCAGCTGCCGGTCGGGGCGGGGATAAGCTTGTGAAGAAGCAAATCCCCCCCAAAAAAACCGATCTATAGCGCTAGCGCTTCGCGTTCTTTCTATTTCATCCCATTTTTTTTCGGGCTAATACTAATCTAATAAGTGAAGTAGTCGTCGTCTGACCAATTGGCTCGAACACCAGACCGCTCGTGCCCGCCCATTCTGTCTCGCCCTAAATGGAATGGCTCTCTTAGTTACGCTGCGCCCCGGTCCGAGTCCCCACGTCCGCTCTTCTCCACCCGCAACCCAAGAAGTTGGCTTTGCCAACACAACATTAGGGCCGTCCCCTTCATTCTATGCCGACCCCGGCCCGGGGCTGGCTTTTTGGGAAGCCCGTTCCCACCGCGCTCACGGCCCGGCTGGCCTTCCAGCGGTAGTGGGAATTCTCCCGTTCCCTGGTCAAAGACTTGGTTGGATGCGGGATCTACTCCACGAGGAGCGGTACGGACGTAGATGATATCATCACGACCTCTCTTTTCGTACCGCTAGGGATGCTTAACGCCACTTCGCCAACTGGCGTTACCTGCGCTTTCGTGTCTCTCAGTGTGGTCAGCACTGGGTGTTTCCGAGCAGCGAGGCTTACACCCATTCGCATTAGTTCATCCGAGGTTCCTTCCCCTTATGCACGAATTATTGAATAAGCCATCTTCCTATCAAGGTTAAGGAGTCAACTGAGCATCTCAGCGGCGGGATTGAATACCCGGATCGAATCAGAGTTCACGCCGCCCGCCCTGAACAAATAGGAGGCGTGGGCCACAGGTCGCACATAAGCCGCCGGGTCGCACGACAGAAGAACACCCAACATACAGATGCACACTCCTCCATGTGAGATATTCATCTTCATTGGAGCTTTTTGGTGGTAGTCGTGACCAACAGCCATCAGCTGTCGGCTCGTTGGTAAGGCGAGAGCTTCAAGGATTTCAGGTGGCACACCCCACACACAAGCACCACCCGACTCAGGGGGGACG
The DNA here is from genome assembly GCA_031216115.1 of Senna siamea. Classification (NCBI taxonomy): domain Eukaryota; kingdom Viridiplantae; phylum Streptophyta; class Magnoliopsida; order Fabales; family Fabaceae; genus Senna; species Senna siamea. Next base: position 94,030 of record JAVHNK010000023.1, read on the forward strand.
GGGAAAGCTACAGGCCCAAAACCTTCGACCCTTCTTTCTAAATGGGGGTGCCCGGAGCACCTCATCTTGTCATTTCGTCGTTGCTCATTCCCGTTAGGGTTAGGCCGAAGTGTTTGGCGTTTCCTTCTCCGCGCCCGCTCACGCTTTGCTGACCTATCGCGTGGTAAAGAGAAGAGAGTACGAAAGAATAGTAAACAGAGCACACCGCAGAAAGATTCGAAATATGAGAAGTCCCCCTTGGATTCGAGAAGAAGGAAATGAAGAACGGGAAGGAAACTAAATGAGGCGTTTCTAGCTCTAGTTTCGGATGAGCTTCTCCCAATTATGTCTGGTAATAGAATAGGGCGGCTTGCTCTGACTAAGACTCCCATTTTTGCTCCGTCCATGGAGCGTATGAATTTCCTGGAATGTAGATAGACCAAAAGAGGGAATGAAGGGATAAGAATAGGAATTATAGTACCATTGGAAGAAGGGGCACCTGTGGGAACATCTCTACTGACGAACCATTTCAATAGTAAGGGTGCTGCCGTGCCACGAGGCACGACCATAGAAGTAATGAAAAAGAAAAAGTTATGTAGTTGGACCATCTGCTCTATCCGTTCGAGTTTCGCTTCTCTAGAGAGGATGAGACGCTAAAAATGAAAGTGTTCGCAACGCATACCGAAAGGATACCAATGAAGCCGACCATTAATGACTAGTTCGAACACCAGGAGCGGTCTGATCAAATAAGGGATCAGACCGCTCTTAGAAACATAAAACAAAAGCAAACTCTCATAGTTCGGAGCCCAGCTCCAACTACTTCTTCGTAAGTAAGGTGAGGTACTTCTTTCGGTTTGAATAGGGGGTCGCCCTTCTTTTTGTTGAAGTAGCCACGACTTTGGTCGTAGTCAGTTCAAACACATAAACCCAGTCCACTTACTTGCAGCCATGTTGATCAAAATGACTAAGTTTCATGACTTGACCAGTCACTCGCCCTCGTATTAGAAGATCATCTCACCCTGTGGTCGACATTCCATTCCCCTTAGTCGTAGGTGCTCGTTCTATTCTAAGTCATTCCACGCTAAAACCTCTAATCCACTCTTTCACCAGCTAATCCATAAGGAAGTTTACTTTGCCAACCCTACCTTCTTCTTTTTCTTTCTCTAGCGGGATTAGCAGGTTGGCTTAATCTAAACTTACTTACTATATATATGAAATAAAATCCCCAGGGAATTAAGGGAATGACTTTTCATCTAACCTTGCTTACTTCTAAAACCTTGCTTTGAACTTCCTTACTTGATAGCACGTGGGATTACTAGATCCTTACTTACGATATAATATCCCTGGGGAGAAAAGAGGGACTCACTAGCTTACAGATTAGCTCGTGGGCTGGTTTGCTTCTTTGATACTGGTTCTACTACTACTCCGGGTTAGAGCGCTGGATTAGCGGCTTACGGATACGATACAAGGCAGGGCTACAGGGTTTGCAAAGGGTTCGCTTATTCCTATAAGGCTGGGCACGTGGGAATGACTAGCTCTTGCTACAAAACTAGCACTTGGGAGTAAGCAAGTTATTATAGCTCGTACCTTTCTGGCAGGGTTCTTTGGCACTTAGCTTATTCGTCAGCGCAGGGCTAGCTTTGAATCACCTTCCCTACTCCTCCAAGGCTCATAGGCTTACTTACTACTGGCTTCAAATACAACCTTCCCCGTGGGAGAAAGAACCTTGCTTACTCTAGCCTTTGAACTTCCCTGACCCTTTCTTAATAGAGAATCTCCCCTTGGACTGAATGAGTAACGGCAACAAACAAGCCCTGGGCCACGAGACGGCTGTGATTGAGGACTGGCTTCTTCTGCGAACAAGTTCCATAGGAAAGAAAAAGTGAGCTCTTTTCGTCGGAGGAGGGGCAAGATTAAGGACCCGAAGCCACTGCTCCTTGGGGCTGCTGATTATAGCTTTATGCTATAGCTCTCCGCTCTGGGAAATGACTCAGCTGCAATAAAGAGAAAATAAAGACTCGAGGGACCACCAAATCAAACCTACGCGGAAAAAAAGCGGCTTATTTATGTGCTGATCTTGTTTGGAGGAGAACGACCCCATATAATCTAATGCCGAGGGGGAGCCCCTAGTAACCATTATGAGTGGGGTAACGGACTCGAAGTGCCAGGATGCAAACAACTGAGTGTACTGGCTAGATAGAAAGATGCGCTAGTGTTCTCCTTAGTCATGACACGCTCAAGTAAGTGTGAGCGCGACACCAGACCAAGAACTATATCGACACATTATGCGACAGGACACACGGTGAGATATAGTAAGTAAACCCACAGGCCACCCAAGCTGCACCCAACTAGGGAATGGAAGCATAGCCATGCTACAATGCTCTGGCTCACCACACGGTGATGCGATACCGCCGCTTCTTAGTATTAGGCGCTCGTGTCTACTATTATCGTATAAGAAAAAAGAGAAGAGTTCCTAGAAGGAACTGTATTTCCGCATCTTATAGTAAAGGAAAGAAAAGAACATCATCACCTCCTTTTGCATCTACAATAAAGTATTAAAGGAATGAATGCAGCTAGAGTACATCACATAGAAGGAAGGAAGAGGCGGCAGCAGAGCTCAGGGGTTATTCTATTCAAGGAGAAGTCACTATACTGTAGGTATATCTCTTTGGTATGAAATAGGCCCCTCCGAAAGAACTCCTTATATTGGTTTATGCGCTCCAGTAAGCGATTTCGTCTCAAGTGCTGCTTTTACGTTACGACTATACTTCGTTGCTGTGCTGCTCCGGATGGACTTTAGGCCTTAAAACAGAATTCCTTATCCTTTTTTTATAGTCTTTTTCCGTTCCTGACCCAATCCAACTCGGATCAGTTGGCAAATCGAATCCCACGGGTACTTTAAAAAAGGATCCCTTTAATCATACTTTATAAGGCTAGCTTATCGCACCGGACCTGAATCTTTTAAGCTTTTACTACGCTATGGGCAGACTGAGTCTAGGTACACAGAAAGACCAAGTTAAGCCAATCTCACGTCGAAACAGGGAAATTCTAGCCCTTGAAAGCAGCCCACTTCGGACTCTCTCACAGGAGAAGGACTGACCTTTTATCTCATTCCTATCGAGAAGACTAAGTCTGGGCGAGCATTCATTACATTGCCTACGTCTAGCTGTGTATTCGAATCGGTAATTGCATAAGTAATCTCTTTTCTTATGAGAACTACGAATCATCCTCATGAATAAGCTAAACTCTACCTTAAGGAGAAGTGGAGGCAATAGGTCCCGTGCAGCTTTAACTAACTCTCCTCCTCCATACGCCTATCCTTTAGTTTAGTGGGCCAGGTCCTCCAGCCTTCCATTAGCTTTCGATTTAGTTAGCATTCCAAGCCTTGGAATGCGAGCTTATGTGCTTTCAGGTATAGGCCCCATTCGCCTGACTTTCTTGAAGTCCTAGGATTCTCCCCTAGTATTCCATTCTCTCCCCCTCTCGGCCTTGCTTTCATTCCTGTCTCATTTGAAATAGCTCCTCAGGCAAGCCCGGGAGTCTTCTCGAAGCTGTCTAAGTCTTGTCAGGCTCCTATATATAGAGAGGTCATGGTATGGAGGGCGGATTTCGTAGCGCTTAATCGTGGTTGGGGCATTCCTTCTTTTAAATAAAAGAAGACTACAGGACGAAAGAAGAAGCTCTTACATCGGATAAAGCGTAATTCCACTGTCCTTTCAAGATTGGAAGATAGTGAAGACCGACTTCCTTTTGCAAGATCACTCTTAGATGTGGCAAATCCCCTTTTTTAAGTCTATGAATTGGAAGCAGGAAAGACTGACTCTTCTTGAAAGCGAGTTCAGTGGCTCTCTGGTGAGGGGCACGAACGGTATAACATAGTAGCCACGAAGACAGTGCCTTTTTCTCTTTCTGTTTTGAGGTCTGATCCGAAGGTAAACTCTAGACACTTGCACATGCGATTGACGGCTTTTGGATCGAAGGAGAAGCTAGGGTTTGGTTCAAGGGCCAATGAAACTGCTAGCTGGACTGACTTTCTTTGCCTTCTCTCTCCCGAGGTTGAATAGAATTTCATCCCGAAAGAAAGGGGGAACCTATAACCTGGAAAGCTCACCTGTCAAGCAAGTGAAGTGATCCTAGAGGGGAATCCGGAGATAGCATTTCATCTGCCCTTACCGAGTGCCTTTTTCGAGCTTTAGCTATGGGAAATCCCAGTCTAAGGTATTCAGCTTTGGTGGCATCTCATCTCTTTCTTCTTTCGCCTAATAAGGGAAGCTTTAGCGTACTTCGAAAGTTTTTAAAATCACATAAGGCAAACCCGGGAGTTGATAAAGTGCGTGTCACACTATGACATCCAATAGCAGAGACAGAAAGAAAGCTTGCATCTCCGTCTTGGTCATCTTGGGATTTTGAGTTTCCAGTGGTAGGCTGGGTCAAGTGCCTCTTGTCTCTTGTACACAATGATTTTGCTAGTAAGTAGTAAATTGGCCAAACACACAGCCTTGCCTTTTACAATAAGCGCCAGTCTTTCCCGAGCACCTTTTTATCTTATTCACTCTGATGTGTGAGGACCAGCTCCCGTTTCGTCCTTGTGTGGTGCTCGATATGTCGTTGTCTTCATTGATGACTATTCGCGCTTTACCTGGCTTTACTTACTTCATAAATCGCTTTGACTTATCTCGCATTTACATTGATTTTTCCACCATGGTCAGAACCCAATTCAAAAAACCATTCAATAAAGTCTTTCGTTCTTATTCTGGTGGTGAATCTATTTATTTCCGCTGCCTTCACCGATTATTTGCGCTCCCAGGGCACCTTGTCACAACTGGAATGTCCTCAACATCAACACTCCGCAGAAAAATGGTGTTGCTGAACGGAAAGATCGTCACATCATGAAACTACTCGTGAAATGCTCTTTTCTTCGTCGATTCCCCGCCATTGTTGGGGTGAAGCTTTCTTTACCTCAGTCTATCTCAAAAATCGTATTCCTTATTCTGTCATAGCCAATATGTCTCCGTTTGAACGTCTCTATGGTTGTCCTAAGGGACTGGACTGTTATAGTTATATTATACTACTTCTATAATAATAAATATAAAAGGAGCTATATTTGAAGACTCCGCAGGCTTGAAAGCTGATGGATACATTGATACCTAGCTATTTATACTGCCTTTGAAAAGAAAGTGGCTTGATCAGGCTGGCGAAAAGGGATAAAAAACCACATGGAAGGACTTAGCAAAAAAAAGATGCTAAAGACAGATCTATAGTCCTCGTTTATATATTTTATCAAAGCATGCTGACTTGAACTAGCTTTCTCATACGAGAAAAGCACTTTCTTTCACCGGCTGTAAGCTTTCTCACAAGGGATTGAGGGGAACCTGGCACTAGAAAAAAAAGGCTGGCAATTGCCACGCTACTATAACTAAACTGGATGTAAGAAAACCGTCTGGAATTGGACTGTAACAGCAGAAGTAAGTACCAAGAAAATTGCCCATGGCTTTCCTTGTTAGCCTAAGATCCCTACTTTTAAAAGCGATTGCTTTTACGGGACTTCTTTCAAAGTAACTTACTTTAATTTAAGAGAAAGGGACTCAAAAAGGCTTTAAAGAGATTGTTACACTGCTTCTTTTCTAGCCCCATCGAAGGTCAATGGCCTTCTTTTTGAAATTGGATGTACCACTCTCGCTCGCCAGGAGAAGTCATTATCTTAGGTTCTAGCCTAAAAACTGTAAGGAAAAACAGGCCTTAGGACCGCGAGGGACAGGGACGAAAACTATAGGTCTTTCCCACTGATACTGAGATTACTGGGGCGAAGACTTCTACTTAACTAGGGATAGCAACTCTTGCTAGTAGCTCGCTTGGAAGAGAACTGGCTGAAAGGAAAGCGCTTACCATTTTTCTACAATTGCATGCGCTTAAGAATAGAAATCTCCCTCCCACTGACTGGCTAGGAGACGGCATTAGATTAGCTTAGCACTGGAAAAAAGGGAGTAATCTCTCTATGGGTAAAGGTCAAGCTCTAGTCTCACATTCTGTTAATGAAAGGTAGTCCCTCTCTAGAGAGCTAAGTGCTGCTATTGAATGAACCTATTCTATTCATCTTAGTATCCCCATTCCATTCTCTCATTTGATCCCAACCCAAGAGAGGTAAAGAAAGATTCAGCCCTTGAATTTGCTATCCCTGCTGATTTTTTTACAGCTCGGAGAGCTTGCTGGCTTGTCCTAGAATCTTGGGAACCTGTGTCAGATAAGGGAGCATGCCTAGAGGAAGAGATTGCTCGGGAGAACTCTTATTAACTCTTACTTAGGGGAGAATTGCTATCAAACCAATTCATAATCACCTGCTTTCTATTTGAATATCCCTGCTCGCTCACCGGTTTGCGAGCTTGACCTTTTTACGCCTTCCTCCTTGTTGCCCGCTGGATTAACTGACTTTGATGAGAATTCTCAAACAAAGCAAAGTCTCTCCCGCATAACGTAAATATTAAGCCGCCCTGGTGGCTCTCCTAAGAGAGAGCTCGTTTACTTGAAAAAAAAAAGAATTCTCATTTGCGCTTTCAAACCAAAGAAGGCAAGGTCCTGACAAGCAAAGGTCTCGGGCCCGCCTTGCAATCTAATCCTGTTTAAACGCAGGTCCGGTACGCTAGAAAGAAGTGGTAAGTGGTGTCTCCGCCTTCATTACCCACTCTTTCTAATCCTAACTGTACCGTGCGAGGTGCTTGGCAGAAGTAGAGTTCGAGGCAGTGGCACAAGAACCAGAACCTGAGGGTGTTGGCTTCTTTCAAGTCGAAGGGCTGGGTTCATTAATTACGTAGATATCTCTTAAACAAGAGCGTGGCTTGTTTGGAATGGAAAAGGGGGCTGACTCCAAAACTCGGACGGAACTACTATTCTTTCTAGGCTTCCTCGGAACTAGACTCTCAAGTATGGAAGAAAATAGCAGAAGATATCTTAGCTAAAAGGCAGGTGGGATGGGATAGTCCCGTAAAAAAGCAAAATGACTTATTGGGTGTTAAAAGCCTGGCGCCGGTTGAAAGTCTGAACCCCTTTTTTTTATATTAGTTTGGACAGAAATCCCTTATACCTCTTCCCGATATTTGAGTGAAAGTTACAGTAGGCGCGGTTAGGTATGTTTTCACTCGACCAGAATACGAGGAAATTAGACAAAAAGCCAACCCCTATATCTAAACATATAGTTTAAATTGTAGCTCGTTCCATCCAAACCTCTTGCCCCAAAGCATTCCCTCAAGCCATTCATTGCCTTTTTTTTATTATCTCCTCTCGTATCCCTCAAGTTTCGTATCGGTTTTTTCTCACAGGGGCGGATCAGCCCCAGTTATAGTTCTTTAAAAGCAATATCGAAAGTGCCAAAAAGAATGTCCCGAAAAGAAGCCCAGCCCTACCAATCAAGTCCAGATAGAAAAATCAGAGTTCTAACGCTTTCCAGTTCCGTAGTCTTCACCTTGTTAGTTTACCCTGTTTCCGGTCTTCTAGGTAGGGAATCCGGCTCAAGTCTTCAAGTCTAGAAGCACTCACTAGGTTACGGGTGAGAGGGGAGCGTAATCCCAGTTTTAGCTTGGGCATCGGACGCAGAGGAAAAGCAAAGAAAGCGAAAGATTTTGTGCAAGGAACAGAGCTTCAAGCAAGATGTCCAGTAAGAGATGCTGACAGCAAGCATTCCATCGATCAAAGACCGGAAGTTTCTCCTATCTTTCTCTTACCTAGATATGGAAAAAGACTTCAAACAAGCCTAAAGAGCCCAAGCGAACTAGGCGGCGATTGAGAAGCTTTTCCACACTTGAGCGGGCAGATCAATTAGAGCCCTTGCGTCACTCTCCTTCAGACCGGAATGCAATTGGCTTAAGAAAAGCAGGTTTAGGAGCTTAGATCCGGGTACACACCTGGAACAGGCCTAGGAAAGAGAGACAACGGAATCATCAAACCTATTCGTCATAAAGATATAGAAAGCAGGGAAAGGGGGCTTCTCCTCACAAGAATACACGGAATAGATAGACGCTAAACGATTCCAATCTTAAGGATCAGTTTCAAGCATAGACGCCTTCTCCACCCACAATTGGACTCAACAATCTCTTTTATCATAAGAAAGGGAACTGGGGACTTAGGGTTTCAGCGTGCCAAATCCAATCCCTTATCCCGTAGAGTACCTGTATCCTGTCTTTCTGGCATATCTCTCTTTTTGTGCCTAGACATCTGATAATGGATGCCCATTCCCGGGATTGCTGCCATGATATGGAATAGAATAGCGGACTTTCTTTCGTTGATCAGGAACCTCGCCCGCTCATAACATAGCTCATGACCTTTGATCAATAGGGCATTCGCTCGTCACTCATAAGAGAACTCCCCCTGGAAGTGACAGATCTTGTCGGTCACGTGAGCGACAGACCTGCTAGAGATAGAAGAGCACCACTTCTTATTTTACGGAAAAAGGAGCTTTCCTACGAACAGCGTTCAGGAGCCATCAATAAGAAAGAGGAGCAGCTCGAGCAAGGTAGAGTCTATCAAAGAATCATGTTCCTCTCCTTTTAGTCGAGTGGGTCAACCCTACGTTCAGTCTCGTGTCTATAAGATCAACCGATCCGCTCCAGGTAAGATGACCCCAGCTATCACTGATCGAACCCTAGATGGCATTGATCTGAACACCTTGACCTTGATGGGATAAGATCGTTGGAACCTTATAAAGGTCTCCGTTTACATGATCAGTAAGATAATGAATGAATTTTACTTTTCTGTCCTAGAGTAGCGGCCGCTAAAGGAAAGGAATTGGTTCGCTTTCGTTTGTGGAAGGCCCATGCATGAATGAAGTGAGGCTGCTCGACAAGCAGAAGCAAGCACTTCGTTCGGAAACTCAATCAAAAGGCGAAGACCCGAAGGCCTCATCCTCTTATTACCAACCGTGTACATTCTACATACGAGATGCTTCCATCACGTCCGGGCCGCCGCCGGAAGCCGGAGTAAGAGTTGCCCTAAGTCCCATGTCTCGTAAACCCGCGCGAAATCAATATGGAAAGACCCGGTGGATCGTAGCATATGTTCTGCGAGCAACCAAGTCAGTCAGTGGTTCGGAGAAGCGAAGTACTAGTAAGGAACAACCACCTTTCGTCGGGCAGGGCAGCCAGCCAAGAAGAATCGTCTTTCCCTCCTATTGACGATAGTACAGAGAGAGATGGGGGGGCCGGCATATAAGGCATAAAATATCTTATCTTCTATCTTTATAGTTTTATACTAAACCAACAAGCCAGCCATTAGCCCTCTGTAAACTGGAGTATGGAAGTGGAACTCAGTCTAGTCTGCTCTCATCCAGCAAGCTCTCTAACACTAGCTAGGGCTAACCTCTCTTTAGCCTATCTGTCCTCATGCTAGCCAATCTCTGGCAATTGGTCTATGGCAAAGGGTCATATTCAAGATGTGAACAAATCGGATGTGCACATTCATGCAAGATCCGGTGCTCTCTTTGAAATATCCGCTCTTAGAAGAATAAGTTCTTTCGGAAGAGAAGAAGTAGCAGAATCCGTCAGCTTGCCACAGAACTCATCCATCAGGAGTATGCAGCCAGACTGACTACGGAGATAGAAAGAAGAGGATGGGAAGATGAATCAATATTAAAGAAAGAATAGGTTGCTAGAGAATCGGATCTTAGATAGTGCACGAATGAATGCATAGTGAAAGTCAGTCTTGGGGTAATATCATCTTTCCTGCCCCTAGGTCCTAGGTTGAAAGTCAGCTGCTCACTCTCTCTTTCTTCGAATTCGATGTCTTAAGCAGCATGTAGCAAAGATCGATTTGAGATTCAATGTGGGACCTGAAAACAGAAGCTAGAGTTGAACGATCTACTTTTCTATCCTGTGGGCCTATCCTATATAAGGAAATAAAAAAGGTCTCTTCTTTATAGAAAGTAGCCTGGTCTGTCTCTCAATCAGTCTGTCCAGTCAAGTCCTTGACTTCGGTCGTAGGTTGAAAGTAAAAAAGTAGCTGCTCTCCCGACCTCCGAATAAATTAATAAGTGGAAAGCTTCGTTCTTCCTCTTCTTCTGCTTAAGACTTGGAGTTTGAAGTGGCATGGATCTAATGAGCTATTCCTCGCATCTCCTCCTGTAATCAGGCAATTGCCCACTAATCCTCATCGCTGTCCTGAGCCTTATTTTCATACGGATTATAGGAATCCCGATCTGGGAAGAAAAGCTATTGTTCTTAGCAGTTTAACAAGTGAATGGAATCACCCCCGTGTCCGAGAAGACTAAGCAGACCTCCCTTGCCGCTCAGACGATTCGCCGGTAGTTAAATCAGAATCGAAGGCGGAGTAGGACTATTTGTTGACTAGCGCCATTGCTAAACCGGCTTTCCCCTGTCCACTGGAGATAAGTCTAAGTCTGAAGCTACGACGTGGCTTTGTTCGCCCATTCCATCCTGATCGAGCCATCAAAAGAGGTTGAACATAAAAACGAATTGTAATAATTGGAATTTTAACAGGTCTCACAAGGAATAAGGGCCTACTGAGGATACTAGACCTAAAAAGCAAGGGTTCTAGAGACAATTCCTTCTTATACTTCAAAGCTAGAGAAGGGAATCTCAAAATCTTCTCTCTCTCTTTTTTGATTGATACCCTCTGTTGACTTCGCTCCCCTTAGAGCTGGGAAAAAAAAATATCCAGTCGCATTCGATCTAAACTAAGCCACTATTTCTTGTTCACAAAAACCATTTTCTAAAGAGCAAAGAGAACAAGAGCAAGAGCAGCTTTCGGGTCCAAATCCAATACGAACCGGACATTGGAAATTGCATATAATAAAGTAAGGTTTGTGTCCTTCTTTCTTTACCGGAAAAATAAGAAAACATGATGTTTAAAAATAAAAAAGCAGAATCTATTCATCTCTATTGGTTGATTCCAAGTCTTTAGTAAAAGTAAAGTGTTCAAAGGATGTCATTGGTGTAGTACGGTTGAGTGAGTTCGCTTGATCTTTGCTAATTGGCTGACATTGTTATTGCTGTATACTGGTATAGAGTATAGTATATCTGTATATCTCATTATAATACTTATTTCTTATTAAGATCTTCGATCATATGTTCCAGGAGTGAGGGGAGCCCGAGCGGCATTAAGAATAGCTTCTAAAAGGAGAACTGGCTAACGAAGCCTAGCTCGTTTAGGTCCTGCCCTTCCTACCCATTTCTCATTGGTCAACTCGGGAATCAGCTAGACCCGACAAATGGTCGTTCATCCTTTTTTCTTCCCTTTTTCCCAATTCAATTCTATTGTCTTTGAAAGGAAAAGCCTATATATAGAAAAACCTTTCCGGGCTAGCAAATCCAATTTATCTTCCCTCGCGGGGCGGGCTTTCAAATAAAGATATTCACCTTCGTTCGCCGGCTCGGCTCGCTTGAAACTAATGCGCTTGCCTGCCAACAACTAAACATATTCTCCTTCGCCTCGCGGACAGGTTACCCAATAAAACTTCCTTCGCAGGGTTCCTTTTTCCAATAAAACTAGAAAAACTAGAATTGCAGGGTTGTTTCCCACGCTTTATTCGCAGTCCCACGCTTTCCACTACGAGAAGAACTAGTAGAATCAGTCTTCTCCGAAGAAGAATTCCTACTCGCAGGCTAACTAGTAGAACTATAAAGCCCTAAACGCCCTTCGTTACGCCCCGCTCCGCACCTTAAGGGGAGAAAGCAGGTTTTGTTGGGTTCCATTTTCATATGCTTAATAACACATGTGATTGGAGAAGTAAAGCACCTGGTTTTTGTCCTCTTATTCCGGAGGTGAGAAACCTTTTTCCCAACCTGATCTATCAGGCGTAAACCTCTTTCGTAAAGCACTGTTCAAGCTAGTGCGAGGAAGAAGGCGGCGAAGAAGAAGAAAGAGGGTCTCATTCCAGTTTGATTTCCATGCCTGCAGGAAAGATAGAAGATCGAGAATGCCGAACTAGCGGATGCAGAAAGCAATTGAAGGCGTTCTAGTTTGTTCAATGTAGTTTGAAGACCTACAACAAGAGGACCCCTATAAAGCCCCTAGTTGCCAAAGATAAGGAAGCTCTTTGTTATGAAGAAGCCACAAAAAAATCAGAGGAAAATTAAGGTATAAAGCATATAGGGGTTGGCTACGGGCGGCACCCTATAGCTATAACATTATGCGTGTGTAGATCCTTGACAACACAGAGGAAGTTGGAATAAAGATGGCATAGCTTTGGCGGTCATCACAAAGTTGTCCAACCAATAAAATTTTTTTAGAGATGAGACAAATGCAGCCGGATTGCTCGTCATATGATGGGTAGCCCCACTGCTTAATGGGTGGTATAGTCTTTTCCTTATTGTGTGGTTTAGAAGATTATAGTTTGGAATCGCCGCCGGGGTTTCATGGTGTAAGAATGGACTTAATTCACCTGAGAGAGTTGTGCTTTTCTTTTTGAAACTAGGGTCAGTGGTGAGAAGGCCGAGAAAGTGGTTAAAACCGTCATCGCATCGGGTGGAACCTCAAGGTTCTTCTGGTGGGATTTGGGTCCTGTGGAAGAGCAAAGATATATCAGTGGATGTCCTTCAGGATGACTCTCAGTTCGTTCATATGAAGGTGGTTCAGGAGAAGAAGAGCGAGTGCTTATTGACTGCTCTCTATGCGAAACCTATGGAGAGTCTGAAAGCCTGGCTCTGGAAGCAAGTTCTTCAGATGTCGGAAGTTTAAAGATTGAAAGCAAAATCATTGATCTTGGGTACCTAGGCTCTCAGTTTACATGGCGAGGGCAAAAGTCTCCAGGGTTCAGTCGTGTGTATGAGAGCTTAGATAGAGCTCTGTTTAAGATGGAATGTCATTTTTCCCTGAAGCTGCTGTCCGGAATCTGCCTCCAGTCAAATCCGATCACCACCCTCTTCTTTTTGACCTGCAAAGTGACCTCAGCCGGCATTCCAGAGACCTTTGTTCTTTGAAGCGGCTTGGTTGACTCAGACTCATAAAGAAAGAGTTTGGTGAGTTTGTGAAGCAAAATTTGAACTGAGGGGCGCGTCTGCTGGTATCGTATATAAGATCACGGCTGCATTTAGTTTTAGGAGTGATCTTTTCTTTTATAATATATACAACAGACTTATGCATTCTATGAATGCAATAAGATTGGATTGCATTACGTTACGGATCAAACAAAGAGCTGTGTTTATTTAACAACATCCGGCCAGAAGCAGTTCCACCACCTTTGTTCAGCTCCTCATCATGATTGGAGAATGAAGCTTACCGAACGATGTCTCCCAAGATTTTATGCTCAGTACCTACGACATCAGCAAGCCTTGTTCTACATGGGAAATCGTTCAAGCGAAGTCGAGGTGGATGAGGAAGACTTCTCTGAGTATGACAGAGAAGAGGAATCTCTAGCAAAGAGTTCAATCGATAGCTTGGGAAATCCCAGGGAATTTCTCTTTAATTAAAGTATGCGAGATTTGAAGCTTGCCTTTGATTCGATACGACAGCGGGGTGACTCAAGGCGAATAAAGGCCAAGAGGATAAG
>JAVHNK010000023.1:115000-135000 GCA_031216115.1 Senna siamea
AAGCAACAAAGAGCCAACCTGACTTCATCTGTAACCTCCTACCCTTTTTTAGCAGGTAGTGTAGACCAAGACAGACCCCCCTAGTTAGCCCGCCAACAAAGCCAGACAGCAATCAAGAGAGTGGGGCAGTCTCATTCCATGAAAGGTAAGGAAGGACTGATTCGGAAGAAAGTGCCTACGGACTGAGTGAGCGAAATGAGAGGACTGAGGAAAGAGGACTGTCAAGCCAGTGGGGGAAAGGGCAAAACGGGTTATTTTAAAATTAAACTTAAGTATTTGAAGCCTTGCCATTCAATAGTTGCGACGGTTTACAGCCGTACAGTTTGAGGACCAGTTACAAGTGGAGGTCTAAGCTAATTAAGCCCATATTGTATTGAGAAGCAAAATGTTATTTCGTCTTTCTACCCGTTGTGATTGATTCTAGGGATTCAATACTTTAAAGGAGAAGATATCTAGCCACTTGAAAGGACATATCGGATTGGAGGGCAAGGTAGGAATGAGATCTAGCTATCACAAACTAGATGCTTACAGTCCTTTTTCCTCACCCAATGCAGTAAGTAATAAATACATCTAGAAAGAAGATATTCTCTAGCCTAGAGGAAAGAGAACAACTAGGATGAAAGGTATTACAAATATTGATATAGTGACACAGGATGATAGAATGTCACTAGGATAAGCTTCCGGTTAGAACCATGGGAAGATTAGAATGACCTCACTAGGAACCTTATTAAAGATAGATAGCTACCTTAAAGAGCTTACACTGTCAATTGATCTATCCTAGGTATCAGAATCAGGGAATACGGCTTTCAAGAATAGAAGACTTCCTAAGGAGGAAATAAAGGACTCATATCGAAAGGGCTTACAAAAGCAGCTTGAACTGGCCTTTGGACGGAAGAGAAATGGCATTAGAGCCCCTCCCTCTTTCTTGTCGAACTTCCTCATGACGAGGCTTTCAAAAAACAATTCACTAGTGGCACCAAGGCTTAATAATTTGAATCTACAAAGGGCCGTAACGCACGATCATGACAAAGGGTCACTGACTAGCATGCGATATCAATCAATACAAGACGAGGGGCCAAAAAAGAAGCTATGATGGAAGGAAGAAGTTTATTTTGGTTCCAGAGGAGCAAAGTAAATAACTGAAAGAGGCGAGTCAGAGAGATAGCTTTCCTGCCACACCCTTGGGCTGACCCTTAATTAGGTGTGTCCGTTTGGACGGGAAGAAGTTTACCTTATGTATATATGTAAATGTAAATCTGAATTAATTTCAAGTGGCAACTACGAAGGGAGACATCGTAGACAAGAAGGAAAAGGATTCTATATAGCTATCGCCCCTCCGCTCCAATAGGAAGAAACTCTCTAGTTCAATCATCTTAGCCAAGAAGAGTTAGGACCCCTAGTAAAGACTTCTTCACTTAGACGACAGGTGGTAGACTTTGATCGTGGGCTATGATCGGAACTGAAAACTAAAAGAGAAGAGTTACTAGCCTTTGCCTTTCTTTCATAAGGCTTTCTTTCCCTGTCAACCCCCTTTGGGCGAGTAGCCCAAACTCCTTAACGAGCGAATGTCTTTCCAGCCCTCTGCCTTTAGCTTCGTTCCCGGAAATCTATGTCTTCCCCGCCGAAGCCTATTAAGTGAAACTACGATCCTAGTTATCCGAGTAGCTGCATTCCTTGAAAGAAAGCTTTAACCCCAGACCTTTCAGTCGAATCTTCTTATCCAGATTCAGTTTGTGATTTTAAACCTTCTGCCCTACCGGGACTAAACCAAGAACTGAAATAGATGTTGAGCTACCCTCTCTCCTGTGAGGAACTGGTGGTAAGAGCTCAACTCCCGAAGTCAAGCAGTTCTCCTTTCCCCTCTCCATCGGGTTACTCTTTCGCCCCTAAGCTAACGTTTCGCTCCTATTTAACGAAGGGGCCCTATCCTTAGCTGTCTTTGGCTTATGCCTTTAGTTAGCTCCTACGGGATACCTAAAAGAAATCCCTTTCGGTGGATTCTCCCCCAGTGGAATCTCAGGTTTTGGCTGTCAGGTCATTCTTAGGTGGTAAATTCCTAAACTTCTTAGCTTCAGTCTCGCATCCCTTACTTCGCGCTTTCTCAGTCTTAGGTTCTTAGTGACAAAAATGCCATACAATAACTCTTCTCAACTCTCTCCTTGGAAATGAACCACTGTAAGGCTTTCCAAGATACTAAAAAAATGCACAGCTACGGGACTGCTTAGGCGACTTTGAATGCTTACTTCCCGATTAGGCAATCGACTTCCAATCGCTGCCAACAAGAAATAAATGAAATAAAAGAAAGGCAGTTTCAAACTTTCAAGAAAGAAACCGCCACTCCCCCACTCAGCGCTTCGGCTCATTCTCTGGCTGCAACCCTCTCGCTTCGCTCGAGATTAATTACCGCTAACCCTCAGGTCGAGTTGCCTAAAGGCTTCATCTCTTCCCATCCTTCCTATGGCCTTCAATTCAGCTCAGCAAGACGAATCCTTCTATACGAAATTTGATGTATGAAGGTTCTTAATCCCTTATGCCAGCTTAGAAGCTTTATTCTTCCTTTCCTCCTCAAGTGAGACCTCTGAGTCCAATTTTTGACTCCTTGTGAAAACTACTTAGTGGCCGGGGATCTCCACTATCAAGTCTCCATGGATCCAACCAATAAGACCAGTGGAGTAGAATTGTACTCACCACACTTTTACGCTAGACAGTTTGGCTTGGTCCATGGTGTCCCATGCCCAGTCATGTATACAAGCAATATGCTAACTTCATCTCGAGGAAGGTTTTCAAAGAGAAGGAAGATAGTGAAAAAGATAAAGAAAGCACTTTTTCCCTCTTTGCTCTGTCTTTCTTTCGAGGCTTCTTCATTCACGAGTGAAGAGTTTAACTATTGGAAGTATGGCTACATACACCAGACTTTTTCTCAAAATGTGGCAGATGCCTTGGAGGGGGTTCCCTTCAAAAGGAATCCTTTAGTAAGTGAATGAAAAGAAGGAATCCAGGAACGTAGTAACTCGACCGATAGGGTACGAGTTAAATACTTGGAACGAGAGGAGAAGGTCGGTGAGGGTGAGAAAGAAGTCCTGCTCTGCTGCCCTTTGTTAAGCAAAGTGAGTTGACTTCGTCATGTAGTTTACCTAAGGTCTATCCATGAGAGTGAGCCGAATGGCGTATCCCAAAAGAGGAGCTCACTCCCTCAATGAGTCTATCCTGCTTCAGGCCATTAAGTTCAGTCTCCTGGAACTAAACTCTTAGATGCAGCCGCCTCCATCCATCGGCAATCCGCTCCCGTACGGACGTTGACATGCTTAGCGAAGGTCTCCTTATTTACGATTTACGACGAAATTTAGATCAGGTTGCACGAAAGGAATGGAGAAAGCCCTTCCTAACGCTGGGCAAGAAAATAAGAAGCTTCGGCTTAGGGCGACCAAACCAAGCTCGATTCGCTCCAAATTCCCACAGTGCCTTCCTTGGGAGGGGTGAGCCCCATCTTCAGGTCGCTCCAGGCTCTACCGGAACCGAGCCTACCTTGGGGCCTTACGAGTGAACTGCCTTACCTTAAGGAGACGTCGGACTGCCCTTTGGCAACTTCCCATGAAGTAGTGCTTTCTTCTTTACTGGCTGTAACGTAACAAGCGAAGCACTTACATTCGCTCGATTCCTGCCTTTAGGCATTACTACCCTGCTGTGCTCGTAATCAGCTGAAACCATATAACATTTTAATTGAATTAAGGCTTTCGCAGCCATCAAGATAGAAAAGTAGATCGTTCAACTCTAGCTTATGTTAGCCTTTCGTTCACTTACAAAACAGAGGAGAAGAGCGAGGCTATTCCATAGTGTGACTTGGCTGCTTTCTTCGATTCGATAACTTGCTTATTCCTTTTTTAAAACTATATCTATAGCCTCACACTCGCCAGCTGAGTCCGTTGGCTAGTTTTGATCACCCCGAATTCGATTTCTCATGCGAGACGGAGGTAGACGATATAACGCGGGTTAACTACTTATTGGATTTGAAAGACCCATTTTTGGCTATTCTGTTCGCTCTCAGGAGCTTGAGTAGACCGTTCGTTCAACTCGCCTGAAGGAGACTAGACTTCCTTAGATAGAAAAAGCCGCTTCGTAACCTTCGCACTCGTTTACCGCTTGCTCTTCTTATTCATGATTATGCCGTTCGCAGGCATTCCTGGTCAAACTGACTGGCTTGGGGTGATGGCGGAAAAAGAGATAAGCTTTACAACTTTATGCTGGATTGCAGTTCTAGGTTCAGAACGAACTTAGGAGGGAGAAAGTGAATAACCTAGCTTCAGCTATCACGGTAGCAGAGAGTTTATTGGCAATTTCACCAAGTCAAAAGGGATTCTCCCATTGCAGAACCTTTCGGTGGGAACTTCCTTTCATCCCCGAGGCTAACATTTCCTGATTCTGTCCAAAAAAGCGGAGTGAACGCTAAGTGGTAAATTAAAAGAAAAGAGAAGGATGAACGTAAAGAAATTGGGGAAAGGGATGAAGGATTGCGCCAGTTGTCCTTTAACAATCCTTAAATAATAGTAGAAAAAATTCCAGCATCGTGTAGAACTAAGACCCCAAGTACTGACTATCGGAGAAAACTTCTTTCCCAAAGAGACAGCAAAGGAGGAAAGGGTTTACTTTTCGAATCTCATACCACAGGTCATTTAGCAAGTCTTTTTTCAGCATCAACCGCTTTTATTTTAACCCTGGTAACCCCGAAGACCAATTGGGAAATGAAGTCATGTGGTCGGGACGACGATTTGTAGCAGAGAATTCCTGTGTGTGTTGAAGTTCTTCTCAATGAGGGCAAGTTTTGTCTATTGAATCCGAGTTGCTTGATCTTCCTATTCTTTCGAAACAGATCGTTGAATCTCCTTTGCCTAAAGAAGGTCTTCACTTCCTTCTCAAAAAGGTGTATTTTGGGTTCTGCTTTCATCTTAGTTGAAGGACACCAACTCTCTTTCTACCACACATCAGAAAAAAAAGTGGGTTCGACAGGAACGGAACAGAGCGGACAGACGGAGGCTTCCAGCATTTAGACTTCCGATCGAGAACTACTTTTCCTGTGCCTGTGAAAGAAGGCTACGCAGCTATCTAGATCAATCGCATGGAAGAAGTGACCAACGGGTAAGGGCGGAGTCGTCTAAACTCGAGTGACACGTTACGGCACGGAAGGACCGATAATCCGAGGCAGCGAAGAGTGAGAACGACAGGCTGGCTTGCCTCTAGCTAATAAGGGGAAGGCCTTTAGCTCGGGAATTCAGACTGAAAAAGGGGAGGCTTCCTTCATAACCTAAGGGAGGCAGGGCTAGCCCAAGCTCTGTTCACACCAACCCAATCGAAGTAAAAGAAGGGTTCGATGTAATTGAAAGGGAGCTTGTCCACCCCGCTGATGCTACTTTTCGTCCTTATTGAGGGGAAGCACTCAGATTGAGTTCCAGGGATGGGATTAATGGCACATTAGTTCCCCGGGGGATCCATCTCCACCAAGCAAAGTCAAACTAGCATTCCTTCCTCCATTCACTAGCAATGAGCCCATTGGGCAGTCTTTTCCCCCGGTACTAGATCTTTCTGCCTTCCCTACACTCTTTGGCCTGCTTAAGCAGTCCTTTTTCTTACTTTCCCTCTTCAATAGCTCTCTGAATTCCATCCATCCTTTGGATGCCTCAACAATGCACAGATTTTGTGAAAAGCTTCTCCTTAAGCCTTTGTCAAAAATCTGGCTAATACTTACTGTACTTGAGCCCTTCAACTATATGTAACCACTTCTCTTCCTCAACAGAATGAAGTGTTTTCCCGCACTGTCTCTGGAGCCTCAACCTCTAGCTCCACCTGCTTGTTAACATCCTGGTCCCTATCAACAGACTCCTTTCCCTGACGGAGCATAGCAGACTCATCAAAGGTCGCATCGGCCGTTTGAAGCCACGGAGATCGTAAGATTTTTCATCCTTTCATCACTAGCCTCGGTCCAATTGGGCATTTACAAACACTGGTATGCTCGTTGATAAGGCTTTATGCGAATTAAGGTAAGGGGTTGACGAAGGTTAAGCGAGCTTAGGGAAAGTAAATTTTGACTTCTCGACCCTTACGAGACAGAGTATCAAGCCGTTAGGCGTGGTGACCCAGACTATAAGAGAAGAGTTATATTTCATTTCAGACAGGTTCACCTCTACACACCAAAGATCAGATAGGCCAAATCTCTTTAGTGGGAAAGACCTCTGATAGACCAATAGAATAAGAGAGTGCCTTCGGGAGTCCTACTCATATAGAGAAATCAACGGTTACCTAAGCCTAGTTGCAGATGGAATACAGAGCGAGACGTAGCCGTAACCACCTTGATTGAGATTGAGATAGGGATCATTCTCTTCCATACAGGACAGGTCTTCTTTCTACTATTGATAGATAACTCCCCGATTTATGTAATCGTCAGATTTCGGGCTTACAGTAAAGAGAGTCTTCCTTGAATGGCTTCTCTTTCCAATGGTTGAAGATATTCCTCGATTGATGAGCGTATGAGGCTGACAGGCAGTTAGAAGCTCTGATAATAGTAATCTGTCAACCTTTGATGAAACTACCTACGTAGATGACTTGACTATTAGTCCCTAAGAGCTTAACTAGTCAATGAATATAGACAAGGGCTTTCTTTCAATAGCCATAGCCATTACATTAGTTGAGAAAGGATAGGATATACTGTAACTCATATGTTTTCATTTTCGCCGGTAATGATACTCGCAAGCAAGAGCCTAAGGAGAGAACTTACGACCGGATAGAACAAACGGAGACGTAATGGAATGATGAGCCGATAGACGCCCCGCGTGGCGTTCCGACCATAACCATAAGAGGTAGATTTCGCTACCTTTGACAATATTCCTTTAGCCCTTCTCACAATTTGTTACAAAAAACGATTCCCCATGTCTATTTGCCAATATAACTGGTTCTTGGTAGACTGCTGCAAGCCCTGCCGCCAGACGTAGGCTTTGGCTCGAAAGCAACTATTTTCGAAACCTCCCTAAAAAAAAAGTAGATCCATCTTCTCCCGCTATGGATTGTTCAACTTTCCCTGGGGGGGCAGTCTTCAGTACAATACGAGACGATGGTCTCGGGTCTAGGGGTGGTTCCGGAGAGCTGGGGGTTTTCGAGGGGATATAGGAACCCTTAGTAGCTCTTGCGGAACGGTTCTTCCTGCGAGCGGATACCCATTTCTTGGGGAGAGTTTAATTGTAACCCACTAATACCACAAGAGCGATGGTAATCACATATACTAACATATACTATAGGAGAAGACATGTCATCCCTATACGAAGCTGTGGCACCTATTACAATAAATGTACATGTATGCTCCAGCTATGTATTCGGTAAGGCCACACGGTTGGTTAGCCCAATTCTCTCTCAGCGGGCCGGGAGATGAAGCTGCTGATAGGACACAGCCCAGGCAGGGCAAGGAGTCCATTCATGGTAGAAGTCCTTTCCTTTCCAGAAGAGGAACTCGGCTTACTCACAAGGAATGCACCTTAAGGGGGAGTTCCTGGGTCACGAGTCTAGTAAGGAGATACTTATCAAACAAAACAAACACAACCAAGCCTCCTCTTATCTTTACTTTCTCTTGCTAACTGTGCATTCTATTCCTCAGATCTTGTAACTACCGCTGCCGATGCCGAAGGGCTTTCCCAAGTTTACCCTCTGATCTTAGTTTTCGCTTGAATGCGCCTTACCGGACATAGAAAATAGGTAATGGAAGAAAGAATGTCTTCTAATATAATAGAAAAGTTTACCAAGTCAAAATTGAATGATCGAAAGTGCAAAATGGGTAAAGGAAAGGCGCCGTTGGGGCGCAGAAAGCTATGGAGGCTTGCTTACCATAGGCTACACAAGCTAGGTTTGATTCCTGCCACCTTTCTTGTGGATCATCCGGCGGTTACCGGATTATGGGACGAAAACCGAAAAGAGCGCTATCGGCAATATGGTTGTAATGTTCAAAATCTTGAGACTAGAATGGAGTGTTGTTAATCGGTCGCGTTCGAGTGTACGGAATCCGGTTTTCTTTGTTTCGAATAAGTATTTTCTCTTTATTGCAGCTTTTTCTTTCCCGTGTTAGGAGGCGCTATCTAGGTACCAAGAAGTCTATTGTCTTCCAAGGTAATCCCGCGATGCCCCTGCCCCTTCATTGTCTACCTATATCCCCTTCCCTTTTCTCAAATGCCCGATTGGTCTGCCTCAGCAAATAAAGTGGACCGCTGTTTGGCTGACCCTCTTCTTCCCATTCGGGTTGGGTTGACCCAGAAGTAAAGTAAGAAGGAATGGAACCACTGGAGAGTCGTCCGCAGTTCACACTTGGGCAAAGACGACTGACTTTGGAAGCGGAACACGAACCGATTTCCGCTATTCCGGGTTCTTATTGAGCGTAGCGAAATCAAGGTTTATGATAAAGTCAGCGAAGTTTCTATGGTGTTCTACCTTTGCG
The DNA here is from genome assembly GCA_031216115.1 of Senna siamea. NCBI lineage: Eukaryota > Viridiplantae > Streptophyta > Magnoliopsida > Fabales > Fabaceae > Senna > Senna siamea. The sequence goes on from JAVHNK010000023.1 coordinate 123,468, forward strand.
TAGTCTCGGTCCACAGTGGAAGGCTCCGTACCTGAGCCTCACTACTACTTAATTAATTAATTAACGGCTAAGCGATTTCATAACCTGAGCTTTCCTTAACCAGCTGACCTTACTTCGTAACCTTAGCCTCCCTTTCTTTATAGTTCGACTAAATGACTTCGTAACCTTAACGTACTTTCTTTCTTACTATATCATAGGCCTTCGCCACTTCAAACGGGCGCTTCGCCCTTTCTTTTTTGAATTAGAAAAAAACGGGGCCTTACTTATTCTGTTCAGGGAGGATGAAAGACAAAGAAAGGGATCAGGGGGCTTTATGATCGGAGAAAGGGAAGGGGCGTGGTTGGTGTGTCACTGGGTCGGTGGGGGAACCCGTAGGAAGGGGGGACGACCCGCCGAATTCACATCAGAGATCGCCAACATGAACACAAACGAAATCTTGAATTGCGTATAGAAACAAAACGAACCACTTCTATTCTCGGAGCTGAGGTATATGAAGAATGGCTTTTTGGTCCCTTTCGTCCAGTGGTTAGGACATCGTCTTTTCATGTCGAAGACACGGGTTCGATTCCCGTAAGGGATAGGTACTCATTCCCGGCCGCTTTCAGTTAGTGTTCATTGCTGAGTGATCGCTCGCTATCTGGCTGGAAAAGGTGGTCCGGAAGCTTTCTCTCTCCCAGCAAGCAAGACGAGATCACCACTTCTCTCAGTAATGGACTTCCATTAATTCTTCCTTAGCCTATGATGTCCTATCATAGATTCTCGAACCTCCGACAGACAGAATCCCCATGCATGCGTTCTTTCTCTCCTCCCCTCAGCCATACATCTCTTTTTTTTTTTTCTTTTGGCCGTTTTTGTTAGGCATTGAACCCCACCTTAGGTGCTGAGGGGTGTCCTCCCCTCCCTAATACCTAAAAAAAAGTTCCGTCTATGGAGCCTAAAGCTTAAACCATGGCATGGCAGTAAGCAGTAAGTTGGCCTAGTCTCTTGCCCAGCCTTCGCCTTCTTCAGTGGCCAAGTTGAAGCGTTCAACGGTTCTTCGGCCTACCACCTTTCTTTTTCAAGGTTGAGCTTGTTCAATTGAAGCTAATGCTATGCTGCCCTGTGAACTGTCAGTTCACAGCCGAGGACTTTCTTTTTTTTAGCTACCGGCCCAAACAAAAGAGATTAGCCTCTTGATCGATCGATTGATTGGATTGCAGTACGAAGGGGTTGATTGAAGTGTGAGATCCGCCCAAGACTAAGGCCGAGCAACTAGCTGCTGCAGGATTGGACGTCTATCTATCTCACCACGCTCTCCTACTCCTATAAAGGCCGGCGGAAGGAATGCTCTGCTCATCTTTCTTACGGCTCGTTACCGCAGCGCTCGTTCACCCCTTCGGCTTCCTCAATTCTAAAGGGTAGTGTTCCATTTTCCTGACTTGTTCAAGTCAGATCTACTAACCTTACTCTTTAAAGTAAGTGATAAAAACCTTTGTTTGAAGAGGAACAATCCTACCGGACTCATTTGAGATAGGAATGGCTAAACTTATTGTCTGAGGAAGAAAGCTAATGAAAGCAAAGGTCAAGAATATCTTGGTTTAACATAAGTTAGTCAAGCCGATTCTCATTGTTTGTTTGATTGGGCTGTTGTGCCTGACTCCATACTCTAGCAAGAGAGAAAACTCACACCACACGGGATACTGAGACTTCTGTCAAAGCGGATTCTCTTCCTGAGCCTTCAAGCTCCTCTCACGATGCCAGAGTGCCTTGACTTCACCCTTTTTTTTAGACCATATGATGACAGAGAAAGGGGTCTTTTCCTGGCCTGAACCCAACCTTCAAAGGCAAATTTTGAACCGCTGGCCCCTGAGTCACTCTGATCCCGAATCAATCAATAGCTTACGGGCGAAACTCTGAATCTATAAATAGAACGTCCTCCCCCCTAAAATTTTGTAGGATCCTACGTTGATTCCTGACCGTGCCTGTGGGACTGCTTAATCAAGGAGATCTAGTTCTCGAACCGGGTGAAGAGAAGACTCAGATGAGTATGCCTCGTATGTCTTGATAAAAGTCAAGTTTCGTTCATTTCGTGTCTGATACGAGTAGAAAGGGCTCCCCCCTAGAATACATCATCTCCCGGGCTATGCTTAACCACATTCAATGAGATGCATCCTCTTTCTTTTGCTTCCGTGATGTAATCTAGGTGAAGGTCTAGAAGGCGATCTCTAATGGCTGATCAAGCTGCTCCTTTCTTTCCCTGAAGTTAAGGAAAGGCGGTTGTCGCTCCCTGCTATGCCTCTGCGTAACCCTCATCCATGATAGGTAGAATCGAATGTTCGAAATCAGACATGGTCTCTTTTTCCCCCGACTATCCCTTTGGGCGATTGTCAGTTTCAGTTTCAGGCACGGAAAGGGGCCAAGTCACAAAGCCAGCCGGGGCAACTAGTACTTGAACGGCCGGTGTCGAGGTCAAGAAGAATGGTAGCAGCGGTCAGGCTCGAGCCAATATCAGATGCGCTTTTAGGCAACCAAGAAAGCCAGCCATGAATGAGTTCCATCGCACTTCCTTCGGGGAATCGAATGCTTCTAGGAGTGATTCTCCCCTGAGATCATGTATGAAGTCGAAAAACAGGTCTCTGAGTGATTTGATCAGATTATCCCATCGGGAAAAAAGAAAGACTTGATGGCTGTAGCCGTGTCGAGTGAATATAAGAATAAGGACTGACGCCAATGGAAATTGGAAATGCTGAAGCGCGTATTGAGACTGAAGAAGTTGTGGAAGAGGGGGGTGTCGGGTATGATGTAGTTGAAGATCAACTAGCTTTCTCTTAGAAATTGATTGATATCGAGACAAAAACGAATCTATGAAAAGCAAAATCGTAGGATTAAAAACCTCATGCACGCCACGCTAATTTGAATTGATTATGGTGAAACTGCCATGTCTTCTTCTGTGGTTGACGGAAGGATAGCGACATCATTAGTCACATACCGAAGCCCCTACTCTGACTACTAGAAGTGGAAGTCCCTACCCGCGGAAGTACAGGAAGAGGGAAAGATCAGAGAATGACTTCTGACAAGCAAAATGGAAGAAAAAGAGAGCACCCGAAGGATGGTGAGATAGATAGACGTCCAATCCTGCAGCAGCATTTCTCTGCAATTTCTTCCCTAACTGCGCTTTCTAATGCATCGGATTCTCTCCATCTCATAACATAAGTCAAGTCTCATCCCGTGCTTTCGGGCGATTTAGTGTACATCTCACCTATAAATATAAAAGCCTGAATGCAAGAGGTAAGCCTTGCCTTTGTATTCAAGGTCTACGTCTCGTCCTTACCAGACGCTTCGTAGGTAAGAGGAAAGCTATCACGTCAACTATGTGTGATCTTGCCAATTATCATATAGTTGATCTATCTTAGTTCTACTCGAAGCGGAGGCATTCCCTGCCGCCCTTACTTTGGAACTGCATCCATTCCGAGTGGCCGTGAGGTCATAAATAAAGTCGTGAACTGAACTTGGTGATTATGTTCACCCCATCTTGATTCGGTCTAGCTATCGGATGACAAAAGGATGCCGGACCCTCTTCTGGAAGCGGGAAGGTGAGTCACCGCATTGACTCGAATGATCTAGCAAAAAATTTCTCCTCACTAACTATGGTCTACCTTCGCGAGACAGTTCTTAGCCTCTACTCTAGTATGAACTGAGCCAGAGCCTACGAGCTTCTAGGTCGCCCCGCTACGCCCCTTGTGATTAGATCTGTTCGACATGCAAGTGGTCTAGCTACTGCCTAGTCACTCTTAACCCAGACAGTGTACTACCCTCTGACCTTCCTCAACTATTCCAGATCCATCTCTGTATTATAAGAGAGAAGAGTCTCGTCGGTAAGTGGAATAGGCTTGTGATCTCTCAATCACCTCCTATCTTTCCTTACCAACTTGAATGGCTCCTGTTAGCTCTTCGCATATATGAGCTCCGGCTGATCCCGTGTCAAAAGGCCTTGGCAAGGACTGAGTGTCCAGAACATCGAGAGGGATGGGAAAAGCCCATAGTTAGTTGTGTTGTACTTTACGGCAACCCAACCTGGTGGTTCAATGGGAAAAAAAGTAAATGATACAAGAGAAACACATGAATGAATTTTAATTCTTCCCTCCATATGGTCTATGTGCTTATTCCTGCATGTGTTTAAGTTCTCTTAATGAATCTATAGACCGGAATGGTTGGATCACTTTGGAGTGTGCCTGATAGATTCACCGATCTGAGTGTGGTATTTCAATTCCTATAGGATTTGGGCTTAATCCTTTTAGCGCTCAAAATATTGGGATCCTAGGCACATGGCCGTAAGGTGCCGAGCTTATCTGTAAATAGTTTCTCTGAAAGGAGTGTGTGTGTGGCATTTCCGGTTTGTCAACATGGTTCTTAGAAAAAAGGACTTTGTTCACTAAACTAAGTTACTAGATAAACTTTGAAATGCTTACCTTATTATTAGAGAAAGGGGGAGGTTCAAGTCCAAAAGAAAAGACACCTTTGCTGATGCTTCTTACAGGAAGATACATATCATAGCCGAACTGATGTGCTACTCTGGTTGGACTGTATAGCCGGCAAAAGCCCTCTTCGGAGCATATAAATTCAATATTATGTAAGAATAAGAATCAAGGGATTACTTCATAAAGGAATGCTTGCTGTCAGCTTTCAGTCCAATGCATTCAACCTAGTTATCCTACTCCAAATCCTTCTCGATGCTTTGAATAGCGTAGTAAACATGTGCCCTGGCTTTTCCCTATTAGGATCCCTAGTCAAGCCTTCATTAGGCTATCTCCAAGCTAGGAAGGAGAGGATCGGGTGATAAAGATAAAGAAGAAATTCCATTCTATGTCGCTTTCATTGAACTCTTAGAATACACTCTCTCTATCGTCATGAATGATGCCAAAGAGGTGAACCAGGTCGAATGTGATCTCTTGCTGAAGCTGAAGGAAGGGCTACACGGTACCCATAAAAAAAAGATTCCCTTCTCTCCAATCTCCTTCCTCCGCCACTTTCTCTGCACTCCAGTTGCATTCCTTCATTATACGTATCAATGCCTTCCACTTCACAGGCTCGTCAAAGATCTGATAGTCGACGGGTCAGCCTTCTCAATCAATGTCGTAGTCTAAGATACGGTACGGGTCGACAGAAAAAACGGAGCTGTGCTCCTTGCCTCTCGAGTCTTCCCAGCTTCTTAGACTAGACCGCGGGCAGCAAAATGAAGATAAAATTCCCATGGGCTTAGGATTGCCCATTATCTCCTCATCTTACTAAGTTTAGGGTTCGTCCCTTAGCTGTTTCTTGTTTCCTCCTTAACCTTGATAGTGTGGTGACCATTATTGCGTATTTCGGTTTCGTTTGGCTTGGGTTAAATGATATCATGGTAGACGGTCTTTTAGATCAAAAGTGCGTTCTTAACGAGAGGAATCAATGCAGGGAAGGGAGAATGACAAGGGCCCTTTGCTTTCTTGCCCTCACTTCAACTCCTGCACATGTGCTTAGTCAGTCATTTTGATGATGGTAGAAGGCTTTCTCACACATGCTTTGAGACGCGTGGGCCGATCGTGAAATTCGCACAATGTCGATGGCTGAAAATGAAAGAAGGGATCGCTCTTTTCCAGGACCCGTCCTTGACGGTAGTTTTGGTTCCGAAATGGATGGTGAAGGCGCAAGACGTACCTTCTTGTGGGAATTTCCAATCCCTGCCTTTGCCTGGTCTAGATCTAAAAGAGTCAGACTTAGACTAATAAGAAGCCGCTAGAAGAGGAAGGAGTAATACGCTTCATTCCCCTAAGGGCCTTCTTCGTTCCTAGAACAAAGAACGAAGAACGTAATTAATAATACGCCCAAGAACGCTTAGACTCAACAATAGACGTGCAACGAAGTATATTTACTAGATTCTGGAAGAGGTACGAAGCAGAAGGAGGTGCATGCATAGATAAAGAAAAAGGATATTGAGTCCACCTAGTCTTAAAATGAAGCCGGTTTGGCACATCCTAGCTTAGAGAAAAAATGCCTTGGTCCTAGCGGGCAAAAGAATAGTCAAAAGAAGAGTTTGATCCTATCCTGGCTCACAAGTGACTCTGGGTGATCCCTGCTATACACATCCGAACATTCAAGTGATCAAGCAAGTTAGGAAGGTGAGTTGTTAGACGCAGGGACGAGCTATACTGACTTTCTGTCTTTGTGAACACACTGGTATCCAAAGATAGCTTTGTACATTTCCCGGGCGTATAGGTCGAGTATGTATTAAGTTTGACTCGAAGCTTCCATTATTCTCTTCTTCCTAAGCGAGATGTATTGGGAATTGACGTAAGTGGATCCTTTCTTTCTAAAGTATAGGCTATAAAGTGAACCTTTTATGCTATCAGAAAGAGTTTGCTTGTAGATCGAAGAAAGAAGGGGTAGGGACCATGGTTACTCGACTGGGCTATCTTCTAAAGGGCATAGGCTGGATTCATCCGTTCCGGAATCAATGGTTAACCAGTGCTTGCCATATAGGGATAAGAATGAAGGCAGAGTGTACGATGATGAGTTGATATTAGAAGTGGCGGAAGAGCTTAGCGACGAAGAGGCATAGGCATAAGTAAATTCGAGTGGCGAGATAGGGATGTAAGGCTGCAAATCATCTTGGTTGGTGAGCGGATCACGAACTGGTACTGGTCTTACGGGAATGTCCTAGTATAAGTTGTTTTCATTCCTGGTTAGCCCCATATTCTGGGGACCTTATTTATTCTATCCCTTTACTCGGTAAAGGAAGATCCTCATGGAAACAAACCGGTAAGGGAATGTTGCTATATCCCCATATTATTATTAATCCCCATATAGGGAGCTGAGGGCATAGGAATCTTTAAAACTAGGATCAGGAATAGAAGCACTCGTATCTCGATCAAACTATCTTTCGTTGTTCATGGAATCTGGACAGAAAGACACCAAGTCTTAGCAAAATCCTTCAGTCTATAGTGGAACCAGGACAATAAGACTCTAATTGAGTTCAGCTGTAAAGGCCTGTTGGCACAGCAGTAGCGAATCCTACTATCCATTTTCTTTGTGAATCATTCCGATGCCGCCTTCCCGCTTACACCCTGCAACTCTCTTTTTTTAGCTGCTTTTTCTCTTTGCTTATATTTGAAGTTTTCCTGCTGCTTCTGCTCTTCCTTGTTTAGCTTAGGCTAGACTTTTTCCTTTTTAATCCTCCTGACCTTTTTCGTCCCTTCCCCTTTCCTTTACTTACCTGCGGTACCCTTGCTTACTTACTTATAGGTCCCGTAATCCACTATCTGATAGATAACTAGAGCCCTAAGCTCAGTCTAAGTTCAGGGAGCTTATTTAATTAAAATTAAAAAGGGTCTTTCAGTCTTAGCTCCAGCGGCTTCAGGAAGGACTTGAAGCGTGACAAGAGCCAATCCCTCTTGGGAGACTGATTGATGTCTATTCTTTTTCAATAGAAAGTCAGTGCTACGTAGCCCATGGGTACTAATTCTTTACAATACAAGATCTGTCTCGATTAAAAGCATCTCGTAGACAGGTACCTACTCGCGGGCAGTAGTAATATCTGCCGAGCCATCAAAATCAAATAAAAAGTGAACCAGAGCTTTGTTGACATCAGCTGCGAATCTGGCTAGATCCTGGAAAATAGGAAAAAAGCGCTCTTTCGTCAGGTAAGGTAAGGAAAAAGACTTAGCTGAACGTTAGCGAAGCGCTGGTACAATGAGATTCTTCATAGAAAAGAAAGAAGGAATGCACCGAGAGCCCTTCCTCTTCCACGGATCCCATTAGAGCCATTTTGAATGGTATGGCCTTAGACCAATGGAAAAGCGCTTTCAGGTCGGGTAAATCTAGCCGTAACAGTCAGTTCTTTAGGCCTTAGAGATGTAAAGCTCCCACACTCAAGTCCTATAGAGGGTAACTCAACCTAGGGTATGTCAAATACAGATTACCTTAATAGTTTCATAGCAGAGACGAACATATAGGCAGGTGGCTAGCGCTCGTCCTGACGAACCAGCCATTCATCTCCTCTCCAACCAATCGAGATCTTCAAACCTCTCGCTTTACTTGAGCAATTTATATCCTACACTTAGCAGTAGAGCGACTACCGTGCGTGCCATCATTGAAGAGTAAATGATTCAATCGTGCCCCCGTATTTTTCGTCATCAAGAGGATATATAGCCGTTTCATTCCTATTCGTTGTGTAAGAGTCAAGACCAGCTACTGCAGGGAATTCTCGAACAAGAACCGCGCATTCTCCTTCGACACCATCAATGTGAACAAAATCGGATTTTGAGTAGCTTTCCTGGCTAGTCTAGATGTCCCTGGCCTTTCGATCGTCATTGGCTTATGAAAGAAGAGCCGATTTGTGAACATCTGATTCTGGGCATGAATATGAGACTAATGCAGTTAAGTTCCTCCCGGCATTCGTAGATCAATCAGTAGTTCCTTGCCTTACTCATCTATTATATCGATGCGGCCTTACGACTGCATCTCTACTATATGCAACTCGAAAGGCGATAACAGCTCTTAGTCCAACAACAGAACAGCTAGAACAGTAGCAGGGAATTCCATAGCAGTTCCTTCTGTGCTCGTGGCAATTTATACTATTGATAGGGACATTGGCTTCATTTTCTTTAGCGGCTTCAACCCGAGCAGCACTTCAATCACTCATTGCAAACAGGCCTTCGAGAACCTACAAGAATAAGAAAAGAAGATGATTTAGCTCCAATTGCTAAAGCAAGTACAGTCGTCTAGCTCTATTTAGCTACTATAGCTGCATTTTCTACTATTGCAGCAGATTCAATTTCTTCACCGCCAGAAGCGGATTCCATGACAAAATACTGCCTTTGCTTTGGGCCTCTTCCTTAAGCAGCCATTCATATCGTGTGGCCCCTTCGGAGAGGTCATAGAGATCAAGGAAAACCTCCCCCACAAACTTTGCTACGCCCTTAACTCTTGAACTACTTGAACAAGGAAGGCGGGGGCGCGTCTGGTGCTATCATATATAAGGGAAAGGTTCCTTTAGTGATCTATGCCTTATATATGCCTTCCTCACTCCTAAAAGGAAAAAGACCTAGCCTAATCAGACAAGAACATAGTATCTATACTTTTTAGCGTTCCTACACAAATTTATGTACTTTCTATAACTTATAACAAGGCACACCATTTAACTTACCGTGTAATACAGTAGTAAATAGCTTGTGATTCGGAGTTGTCGACCCGTCATTTCCAGTCGAGTCAAGCATCTCCCTCTTCATTGCAGTCGCTCAAGACGTTGTATCGATGGAGTGACATCTGGGCTTCCCCCTCTACCCGAGCGAGGGATCAGTAAGCAACCGGGCGAACCACATCTGTTCCAATTCCAGAGGCTTTCTCCGATCGAAGTCGGATCCAATGCCAATCTTCGATTCCTCCCCTGAATCGGTTTTTTGCTCGGGCTGTAAGGCGATGGTTCGAAGATTTCGATGCCCGGTCAATGAAGCGAGATTGGGAATGAGCAGCTAACCAATCTCATTTAGAAGATCAGTCCAGCGGTTCAATTCATTGATTTATCTATCTATCGGATTAGTAACTCGAAAACAACCTACCCCGATGAATCTTTTGTATCGAACGAAAGCCTCATATATATCCCCTAGCGGAAGCCTTATCCCGTGGAGTCGGCTCTTCCATAAAGAGCAGAGTAGACTGTACACGTAATGGTCCGCCAGGAGCGAAGAATAGCTCAGCGGCCGGATAAACCTTGATGAGAATACCAACCCTCTTCCTTTGTCATTTACTGAAGCAGAAATACCTGCCCGCCTTATGAAAGAAGCCTCACCGTCAGTCTTTGCTCTCTCCGGATCAGTAAGTCAGTCAGAAGTCAAATAGTCTCTCCCAGTAGTGGAGTACTCCCACCCTGTAATAGCATAGTTCCTGTAGTGGGTCATCTATCGTAGTAAAGGAAAGGTGCGAAAATGCTTTTCGGCAGTGAGCAGCATGTCCGCTTTCGATTCAATGTCTTTCTTCACACCCGGAAAACTCTGCAACGGAATGCAGCTATTTCTGAGAGATAGCTGTGTTAGCTAGGGCACCCGCCTGAGAAGGCTTTCCATCCGCCTGAAGCAGGAAGGAAATGGAATTAGGTGGTATCCGTATATAAGAGAGAGGCCGCTTTTCGGAGTGATCTGTAACTAGAAATCTCATAAGAGAAAGAAAAAAGCTGCTAGCAGAGGGTGGAGAAGTGCCACACCTTCGTGGATTGATCGAGTTCCGTGTACTGATTCTCATAGAGATTGGGTTAGTGTTCCGTGATTTAATTGTAGTCAGTCTTTACTTAACTCGACCGCCTTTCTACTCCCATGCTTTTCTTTGGGCAACAACCAAGCAAAACTTGTATTTTTTTTTAGTATAAGTCTCCTCTTATGGGGGAGCAGAGCAGTCAAATAATGAACCGATAATGGAAAATATAGTATCAATAATGGAAAATATAGCATGCTGGTGCTGTTGGCCATGGAAGTTTTGGGGCAAGCCCACTGACCCTAAAAATCAAGGTGGTAATAAGGGTCAAGGTAAGGGTAAAGTCCCCCCAAGGGTGGACACACCTTACCCCGGCCGAGCAAACAATAAGTCCCGCGCTTTAGCTTTCTTCCGCGCCCTTGCTTATTTTATGTTCATGTGCCTTTCTTATTCAATTGTTTTATTCATTTTTTCTTGTTTTTTTATTGTTCTAAAGCTAAATTTCCTCACGATTGCTCCTTGTGATGCAGCGGAACCATGGCAATTAGGATTTCAAGACGCAGCAACACCTATGATGCAAGGAATAATAGACTTACATCACGATATCTTTTTCTTCCTCATTCTTATTTTGGTTTTCGTATCACGGATCTTGGTTCGCGCTTTATGGCATTTCCACTATCAAAAAAATCCAATCCCGCAAAGGATTGTTCATGGAACTACTATCGAGATTCTTCGGACCATATTTCCTAGTATCATCCCGATGTTCATTGCTATACCATCATTTGCTCTGTTATACTCAATGGACGAGGTAGTAGTAGATCCAGCCATTACTATCAAAGCTATTGGACATCAATGGTATCGGACTTATGAGTATTCAGACTATAACAGTTCCGATGAACAGTCACTCACTTTTGACAGTTATACGATTCCAGAAGATGATCTAGAATTGGGTCAATCACGTTTATTAGAAGTGGACAATAGAGTGGTTGTACCAGCCAAAACTCATCTACGTATTATTGTAACACCTGCTGATGTACCTCATAGTTGGGCTGTACCTTCCTTAGGTGTCAAATGTGATGCTGTACCTGGTCGTTTAAATCAGATCTCTATTTCGGTACAACGAGAAGGGGTTTACTATGGTCAGTGCAGTGAGATTTGTGGAACTAATCATGCCTTTACGCGTGCGCCCGGAAACATAGGCCGACTGCTGAGCCCACTCTGGCTCAGCCGCACCACCCGGGGTGCGAGCCACCCGAAAAGCAAGCTATTACAGCGAGCGGCTGGAGCTGTAGGGAGCCGAGGAGCAAGGCAGTAGAGTAGATAAGATAGAAGA
>JAVHNK010000023.1:137500-181397 GCA_031216115.1 Senna siamea
CTGAAGGAAGGGCTTTCCAGGTGGGTTCCCACTTTAACCCTTGACACAAGGGAGTGGTTAGCATACCAGGACAGTACCTCAGAAGTAAGTCCTTCGCTGACAGCATTCTATCAGATATTCTCCGATATGCTCTGTCAGGAATATATATTGGCGATATGATAGAACGCAATCGCAATATATATCAACCTTCTTTGCAAGGCGGATAGCCCCCTACATAAACTCAAATATGATAAATAAATGCGTACTAGCATATCAGCCTTCTCGTCTTTCACCATCATCATTCTACGGTGAAATGCAGGAATTATCTTCGGATATCCTGCCCTCAAAAGAGATACCGGCACAGGTAAAAGGCTATGAGGCTGTTTCACACCTGCATACGCTTGTTGTAAACAGACCGAGGCCTGCTTTAAATAAAGTGCGGTAAACAGGGGACCTTAGAAAAATTACCTGCTTGGCGACGAGGTAAGCTCCAATACATAGTTCCTTGGTTAGACCATCAGCTACCACTAGTATAATCTTCTTATAGATTGATACTAGTAGTGCAAGATTTTCCAAAATCTTGTGCCACCTGATCGGTCTCAAGGATAGAAGTTTATCAAATGGATATCGGGTAGGATTCATATTAGTTTCCTAATGTGCTTCCTAGCCGGTACGCCCTGCCCTGGCGCGACAGCCAATTCCAAACCAGTGGTATTAGCTTACCGCTGGACTGGCTTCCGCGTCACCGTCCGATCCCACCGTGAGGTGGATATCTATAAGAAACTTCTACCTTGAAAACGACCAAGACTCGCCTAAACGGCTGTAGAAACAGCCGAGGGGAGGCACCTCTTCTAACCAAGAAAAGGACTCTGAGTGTCATCAGAGTGAGGTTAAATAACCAAATATAGAGATGGGTAAGACCCGGACTGAGTCCGCCATCTCACAACCGGTCATTCGCCTCGCGGACACCGGATGCACTTCATTGTGCGAAAACGCTTGAATAAAGCGAAGCTATAAAGGCGAGCAGCCCTTATAGCAATAGCAAACGGCCTACTTTTAGCCCTTTCCCCTTTATTCGGGGACTTCAACGACGAGCCTTACAAGCTCATAAAATGGCAATTCTTCACGTTTTCCTCAGACAGTGGGAATGAATTCTATTACTTGATTGATACTTGATTGACATTGACAGATATGTGTACCACACCGAACAAGCAAGATGCCGATATGCTTGATGTACCAGCCAAGCCAGCTCGACCGTATACAGTATAAGGGATTCGCCTTTGCCTCAGACAGAAGAACAACGGATTGAACAGGACAGGACAACCGGGAAGGGAAGCCTGACATAGATATTGATTTGAACAAAGGAACTGAAACCGGTACCAGAAACCAAACAATAGATGGAATTCCAGATTGAACAGATGACCGACCTACAATAAGACGAAAATAGAATTCAAAATTCCATTCTCTAAGACGAACTAAAGGGATGTCTCTAAGCAGCCAAGGCCAAGAGCAAGCAGGAGTAGTCATATCTGCCTAGAAGGATTCGATAAAGAGAATGTGAGTGGGCAGGAGATCAATAGACACAGAAAGAGAAGACCAAAAGGAGCAGAAGGCACTCAGTTGTTTATGTGAAATCAAGGAGCAGCAGGTTACACTTTTACACTTTTCCGAAGAGAGCTCAAAGCAATAAGATGAAAGATGAGAAATGCTAGTAGATGAAAGATGGGATGAGATGCTAGCCTTAGCGCAGAAGATCAATCATTGAGCCTTAGGCCACTACCGAGCAGCAATGGAGGATCATAACACTTGAGAGATGATCCCTACTTGAAAAGGCGGAGACAATACCTCTTGTTTTGTTGCGACAAATCGAGTTTCAAAAGCCCATTTATCCATCACATTCTCAGGCACACCAGTCAAAGAGCCATCGGACCCATGAAAGTCCCCTTTTTTAATATACACAGCCTTTGCCAGGATGTCTTTCATCAAGCAAAAGAGGGGCAGTAAATGGAATAAACTAAGCAAGAGATCAACTAACCAAGAGAATGAACTAACCCCAAGGGATGATCTCGGATTGAAATCCAAGGCATGGTCCCATTGAAAGCCCCAGGAAAAAAAAGAATTCCGAAAACCCCACTAAAAAGAGCGATTGAGAGTGGATTTCAGGTTCGATAGTGTCGAGAAGGTATTAGCCACCGGTGACCGTACTTTCGTAAAAGCACCATTGGGCGGTGCTTCCTCTCTTTTTTCTGGAACCTCGAACAAAAAATCGATCCCGCCATCAGCTCGACTAAGAGTTCCGAATCGAAAAAGTAAACTGAACTTGACGGCCGAAAAAAACCGGTTTCTTAAGGGGGCGTAGCGCTTGCTTACTTTTTAGAGTAAGGAAGAAAAGACAAGCAAAGTAAAGACCAGCGACACTTCCTCTTCCGGTCCGGAGGCTTAATCTTATAGTTCTCCCTCTTATCTTCTGCTTACTATTGAAGTGGTTTTTCAACCGTTGCCTCGACTTGGTTAAATTGCATTTGTATTCGCTCAAATTCCGGCTGAATCCTCTGCCGGTAAATCACCTTTAGGTGCAGTTGGAGTGAAATCTGAACCCGAAGTGGGAGCCAATGTAACTGAATCCAAACGCCAATTATAGCAAACTCGGTCGAAAAAAGTCTGACTTAATGTAGCCATTCATCAGTCAAACTCTGCAGAATATTTATTATCTAGGCTTCTTACCTTTCTCCTTATCTTTTATAGAAAGTAGGCAAGGCCATTTTCTTCCACTCCCTGTCCACTCTTGCAGCAGGACAGGAACACATTCCATAAAAAAAGGAATGAATTCAAGACCTGCGCCGCTGACTCTTATTAAAAAAGATAGAAGCGGGGGTGTCCCCTGTCTTTCTCCTAGAGTTATATTCAAACACACTATTCTAAAGTCTTTTACTAGGCTTTCCCTTGCTTTCTATAGAGCAAGTAGAGGAAAGTTTACTTTCTTTTTCAACTATTCTTGCGGCGGGTTCAGTCATTCTTAAAGCGGAGTCTTTGTCTACGGGAAACCTCTGCAGAATCTTCTTTAGGCTGATGACTCTTTTTCCAGGATTCCTAGTAAAAAACTAGCCCGGAGTGGCACCTTTAGCTCTGCTCTCAGAATTGGAAGTTCAGACTTCGCTTCGAGACACTCAGTCTTTCCCCGATTTAGGGAACTTAGTCCTTGGGGGGGAATGCCACAGGTCTTGGCTGTCTTTCAAAAAGAAGAGAATATGCCATCGGCCTTTACTTTCTCGCTTTCAACAGCCAGCTGGCACCAAAACAGGCGAAAAGTTACTTTTGGCTTTTCTTCTGCCTAGCTCTCTGAAAATGAAAACAAGGCTCGGCATGTGTTTTTCATATGAACTTTTGAGATGCATTTCTTCCAATTCGCCGCTTTCATCAATGAATTGTGCCATGGATGGCATTGGTGGAAGCTTGCAGGCTCTCCTTTCTTTGACACATAAAGACTTGTTTGAAGATAGGAGAATGTTTAGGAGTTAGCTAGGGAAAGACGAGAATCAGCTTAACGTAGACTCTTAAGAAAAGGAAAGGACAGCGGAAGATGCAGCGATAGCAGGACAGGACTCTTTTTCCCTAGATGATTCAGTGATAGAAGTTGTATCCTATACTGAAGCCGACTCCGCGGCAGAAGTTTGATCATCTACAGCATCTGATTCCGGTGAAGCGAAAAGAAAGCTATAGGTAAGTAAAGGCCTTACAGTTTAAGTGAAGGATCAGTGCCCTTCCTGTTTTCTATTACTTACTTTTCTGCTTACTATTTAGAATGTCGAGTACCGTCCCTCCTATAGGGAAGGAAGCCTTCAATCTAACTAAACTAAAGAAAGGGGTAAGGTAAGCCCGGAAGCTTTGAAGTTGAAGCTAAGCTATTTAGAGAAAGACCGGAGGAAAGATCTGACTTGAAAGAATGTAAAAACTTGCGCTGTGCTGTCCCCTCTTCCTCCTCTAGGATTCCCCTTGCTGGGAGAACTGTTCTGGGCAACCCTATGTCTTTATTTTTTTATTAAAGAAGACTCTTCTCTGGGAAAAAGAAAGATTCTTTTACCGAATTGCTTTGAAAGTTGCTAACTCGGATGTTGTCTCCTAGTTGCTCCCTATTCTCGAACTGGAAAATTCTTCTTCTTCTTACTAGAACTATCCTCTCTAGTCTTCTCTTCCTATTCATTCTCTTTCTGTTGCCTAGGCATTCTAGGCTAGGCTTATGTATTACTATTCTCTCTGATCTCTGGGCTTATGGATAAGGAGACATCCGATTCGGTTACACAATTCAATTGAGCAATAGCATCCTAAAAAGTGGTGGCAGACCCTTTTTCACCAGACGCTTAGGGCCGGAGACATCAGACGAGTCAGTAAAGAATCCTCAGGCCTAGAACGCCCAGTTCGAGTTATGGCCAGCTACGGGTCTTCTAAAGAGTACTCTCCCGTAACGGAGCTTATTTGCTAACTTTCCACATCCTATGTATCTTCATTGAATTCAGCTACAACAGATGAAGTGGTAAGCCCGCTTATCTATTTATCTTATTATCTTAAGCGATAGCAGACTTTTCGGCACCCGACTCGGTGAAAGAGGTTGTCTCGTCCATCTACTGAGTCAGTGACAGAAGTGGTATCCTCTGCAGCAGCCAATTCAGTAATCAATAAAGAAGACTCGGTTCCCCGGGCATTCTCTTCTCTTGTCTTCCCATTCCTCTTTGATGTTGTTAAGCCAAGGGTACCGCTAATAAGGATAAGGTAAAGGCCGTATTTCCTTATTCGGGAATTTAGGGGCGGTAGCAGGAGCAGCGGATTCTCCTACTTCAAAGTCTTAAGTAAATCCCCGGCTTGCTTGCGCAGTAAAAAGAAAGCGTCTATGGCAGATGGAATACGAGATCTAGGCAAGCCCTTCTTCCCTTCCTTTGTTAACTTAAAGGCTATGTAGAATCCTAGGTTTTTCTTTCTAATACCAGTCATTAGTTCCGGCTATCGCTCCAAAGTGATAGCGCCATCGAAAGAGAGAGTGTCAAACAGTCAAACTTCGATACCTAAATTCATTCATCCAAAGACTTTTCCATTCCGCTTTAACAAAGACTTTTTGAATAGTGGCTGGCTTTCGAGTTGGAAAGATAAGAAGAGCTTGACCGATCCATTCTGAAGGGAAGAAGCACACTGCTTAAGATATAAAGCGCAGTGCAGCCACCCCGACTTCCGTCCTATCCTAATAACAGACCTGGAGAACAGGTAAGCTCCAATACATAGTTCCTTGGTTAGACCGTCAGTGATAATGAGAAGAACCTTCTTCAGGTAACCTCCTCGAGGCACTTTTGGCATCACTACCTCATGGCAAGCTTACTGAGTATCTACCACATCCCTTTCCAAAGATTAATTCTGATTGGTTTTTGCCATTTTTGGCAAAGTCAGGATCATCTTGCAATCCACCTTATCAGGTAAGTTACCTAACTGAACTTGAAACTTTGGCTCATTTTCTTTAACTTTAAAAAGGGTCTGACTGCTTGACTCACCAACCTTCAAGTCTTCCTCCATCAGGTCATCTTCCGGAGCCAATCCTTCTGAAAGAGAGCTCATAAGAAAACTCCGTTGACGAGGTCTGTCCCTTCTCCAGCTTCTTGTGGTCTTTCCCAGCCTTACCTTCTGCTGGGTACTTCACCATCAGACCTCCCTTCGGTCGCCTTCTCTGCTTCAGTCTGTATTTTCCTCTTCACTGAAGCCTTCTTCCTCAGCATCCTCCTTTTCTGGGTCCTTGTCAGCTTAGATGATTTCAGTTATGCTGGACTCTCTCCTACAGCCTCCTTCTCAGGTCTCGGTTTCTGTGCGGCATGAACCCACTGATTGGAAGACAATACCTATAGGGGGCTGGTAATTAAAATCCGAATAAGCTGGTCAAGTAGAAGGAACTCCCAGAGTGTGAAGCCCCTTGGAGTAGGGGGATGAGACTTGGTCTGGGGCAATTGCACCGTTCTCTCCCTCCGCACATGACTAATCGAGAACGAACTTCGCAATTAGAATTACTCGACCTTCTCAGGCACTGCGGAATGGTCCCAGAAAGGATGAGAAAGGGGCTGCTGCCGGGCTAGGACCGGCGCTTGCTGCCCGACTACCGAAACAATTGTAGCGGCCGCTAACAGGCTAAATTGCCTTCACTAAAGCAGCACTAAAACGAAGCAATATTGCCACTCCCGCGCTATATCATGCACTCAAACACTTTCTCCTTTTAGTAGTTAAAGCAGAAGTAGACCGCATTCAGTAGCAAACCTTTGCCTCATGGCTAAAGAAGATGACCTCCAAGAGGAGAATGAGATAAGAGATTCTTCCTTTGCATCCACTTTTTCAGTTGAAGAGTTACAAGATGCATGAAAGACGAATTCTAAAAGAGCCCGTAAAAGAGCCCTTTTAGCAGCTAGCATCTGTTTTCCTATAGGGGAAATGGATAGCTTTGAATGCTCCTTCCCTTTCATAGAAGTCAAGGATCAGATATTCGACTTTCCGGGAATCGGGTATTGTCTTTCTCGAATAGATAGTTGAAATGCAATACCCCTTCCTATATTCAAAGGGGGTTCCTTTTCTTCTTCTTTTATGAATCAATATCTTTGTTGAAGGCAGCTAACCGCTATGAGCTAGTACACCAAGTAGCGGGTAGAGAAGGGCTGTCTATGGAAGTTACCAGGCGTCTTCCCAAGGTTATTGTTGAATCGGATTTCCTGATGCCTTTGAACGAGGGAAGTGTGGGATGGGATTTCGGATTCCCCAACTATTACCGAGGAAGAACATTGCCTTGAATTGAAAAAGGAGAACTTGAAGGTGGAATGCTCCAATTAAAGGGAGTTCGGGCATGACAGGTAAGTTCGAGGAATCGTACGAATAATAGGAAAGCCAGGTGTGGTGATCCGATCAACGAAAATCAATCAAGAAATTACATAGATAAGAATCGAAATCCTTCAGTACGCTAATCTTCACAGTTTCATTTTTCGATTGAGAAAGCGGCAGGCCCAAAGAGCTCTACAGTAGTGCCTTGCGAGGTCGTAGAGCCGGTAAGCCTCGTTCGCCTAAGATCGAAAATGCTCTGTCTGTGATTGAGACCGAAAACAAACTGTGTAACGCTAGATATATGCTTAACACATGCAAGTCGAACCGTCGTTTAGTTAGGAACGAAGATAGTAGACCGGTAGAGAGAGGGCTTTAGCGATGCTCGACTGTTAAGGAGAGGTAGGTAAAGCAGCCTTAACTTAACTAGTCAAAAGCAATTGTAGAAATTACGTAGGTGATGTGAACCACTTTCGTTGTAGCGCTTCCATCTCATGGTAGCGAAAGACGATTCCTACTCCTATTCCGCTGAGTGATGGGCAACGATCTCTAATTAGCTATGACGAAATGGAAAAGGTAATCGCGACCCTATCACGAGAGTTGAAAGCAAGTGGAGAGGGCTAACTCGAAATATCATAAGTGAATAAGTGAGTGAGATTGGATTCTAGGCTCGATGAGATGTTAGGTATGCCTGTTGCGTAGAGAAAGACGAAGAAATCTTCTTTCATGTGAAAGAGTTCCTTCTTCTGTCGAGATTTGGTTCCTTAGGGTGTGCCCCTAGCCTGAGTATTATCATAAGTGATGCGCCTGCTTATTCGCCTTCTGTCTCTCGTGATTGTCAGTGAACGTGGACACCGGAGAGCTACCGATGGTGGAAACAACTATCTACCAATGACGAGATGACCGAGGTTGCGTGCGCCGCTCCGTCAAAGCTTGATTCCAGGTTAAACTCCCTGGCGTCGAGATCTTTTTCTTTCGTTTGTGCATCTTTCTTTCTCCCACGTAGTTCGTCGGTCAAACCAACGATTCTCTTCTCAAAGTAATAGAGAGCTCTTTTTATAGTTAGACTTCTATCAATGCAATGAAAGAACCTTCCCTTCCGTCCTGTCAGATAGAAAGATAATTAGACCCAAAATTGCCCTTCTTTACCACTTTAGGGGGTGGGGGTGAAGGGGGGGTTGACATACAACCGAGTATAAGTGGTTTATGATTGAATCTCAGAGGCATTCTTATCATTTGGTAGATCCAAGTCCATGGCCTATTTCGGGTTCACTCGGAGCTTTGGCAACCACCGTAGGAGGTGTGATGTACATGCACCCATTTCAAGGGGGTGCAACACTTCTCAGTTTGGGCCTCATATTTCTCCTATATACCATGTTTGTATGGTGGCGCGATGTTCTACGTGAATCCACGTTGGAGGGACATCATACCAAAGTCGTACAATTAGGACCTCGATATGGTTCTATTCCGTTCATCGTATCGGAGGTTATGTTCCTTTTTGCTTTTTTTCGGGCTTCTTCTCATTCTTCTTTGGCACCTACGGTAGAGATCGGAGGTATTTGGCCCCCAAAAGGGATTGGGGTTTTAGATCCTCGGGAAATCCCTTTTCTTAATACCCCTATTCTCCTTTCATCCGGAGCTGCCGTAACTTGGGCTCATCATGCTATACTCGCGGGGAAGGAAAAACGAGCAGTTTACGCTTTAGTAGCTACCGTTTCACTGGCTCTAGTATTCACTGGCTTTCAAGGAATGGAATATTATCAAGCACCCTTCACTATTTCGGATAGTATTTATGGTTCTACCTTTTTCTTAGCAACTGGCTTTCATGGTTTTCATGTGATTATAGGTACTCTTTTCTTGATCATATGTGGTATTCGCCAATATCTTGGTCATCTGACCAAGGAGCATCACGTTGGCTTTGAAGCAGCTGCATGGTACTGGCATTTTGTAGACGTGGTTCGGTTATTCCCATTTGTCTCTATCTATTGGTGGGGAGGTATATGAAGGAACGAAACAGTGGATTGAGGAATGAAAGCTCGAAGACAAAGAGAACCGGGCTTTTCCAAAGAATTACTGCAGCTTTCCCACTCCCTTTGATTATCATATACAAAAAAGTCTCTTCCACTTTCCTACCAAATCTCTCTTTATTCTGGCACATAAATGAAGGGATCGAAGAGATTATGGCAGATTATGTTCACCAAGAAATGACCCGAAATTGGATCTTGGTCTATTTGAGATTGTTCCTTTTAATCGTAATCAAAGATGTTTTCTTGGCTCTCGTTTCTTTTCCGAACAAATCGAAGAACCTAATGGATCGAACTCATTGGATTGGTATCTGGATTTGATGAGGGTTGAAATTGAAGTTGGTTCAAAAAAAGAATACCGGACTAGTGAGGGTTGCCATTAGTCGGGAATGAGCGAGAAGAGAGGGCTTCAAGCCCTAGAAGTCAAAGTCGGCTAATCCGCTTTTAAAGTAAATAGAGAGAGCAAGAAGCTGTCCAGAGCGGAGTTATGGCTTTACCCCTTCTTAATCTAGCATTGCAACTCTTCTTACTATGTCTAAAATGGGACCAGACCGACAGCCCACCACTGGAACTTGCTTTGCTCTCGCTCGGCTCACTCCCACCTGTCTTCTTCCAACCATAGTGAACTTTAAGAAAGATCCTTCATTTCACTACAGTTGGAACCTCTCGGAGTTAAAATCCCCTATTCGCTTACCTTGCACTTTAAAGCCACGAGCCGGGAACTCAATTAAATCATTTACGCCAGGTCTTTCTTCTTTAAAGTCAAAGCGGAAAACCTCTAAATCACCACCTTGGCCGGGGGTGAGAATCGATCTGAATGCTAACATTTGATGGGCCACTTGAATTCCCCATGAAGAGAGATAAGGCCTGGGGCCAATGCCGCTAAGCAGCAGAAGCTGAGGGCTTCCAATGGCACCAGCACAGAGAATAACCTCAGCATGTTCACGCGTGGTGATACCTCCCCATTTGGTCACGGTAAACGAGACTCCAATTGCAGATTGCCTCTCACTTCTATGCTTATCAGCCAGCTGCTTCATACGGTGCTGAGCTTTGTGCAGGTGATGCTTGATCAACTGAATCATAGATTCGCGGGCCTGCAAACTTCTATCCACAACATCATTGGAATATAGAAGATAGGGCTCAAAATAAGAACTTTTTGAATAAAACTCTGGCATTGACTATTAGCACTACATCCCAAAGAGAGGGTGCTCCCGTATATATATAAAGTCTGCACCAGGGAAGTCAATCTGGGTTCAAGATGAGATGTTTTGGCTCACCCAGGTTTTAAGAATCCTTCCACCGCCTGTGCCTTACAATTCTTCTATTTTAGCTGCTGGTTCACACGAGGCTGAGGGACAGCCCGGATCCTCTCATATCGCCCCATATCAGGATCCGGGGGAAGTAGGTCAAGGTCAAAGAAGGCTGTTGTCCGAAATAGAACGACATCTTCGGGCACACTGTCTTTCCCCCGACATAATAGCAGAATTCCCTCAGGTTGCCGATTGGCAACAAGGGGATTTCCTCTACTTCTCTAAAAACATAGCCATCTCCGAACTGGACATTGATCGGAAAACCGACTTGGAGATGGCCGATCTTTCCCATTTCCTCCAAAAGAATCCTAAGAAATTTAAACCCCTCCTAACTCAATTCCTTGAAAGATACTTTGAGGAATGATGAGAGGGGAGAGCACTTTTTCCAAACCTTTTTTTTTTCGGTATGCCGCTCCGCGAGCAAGGAGTGCCACGCACGAGCGGAGCGAAAACAAAGCAAGGGGAATTCTTCGTTGGGAGAAATCCTTTGATTGCGTATTGAATATAGATCCATGTCTTTCTTGTTCCACTAGCTAGGACCAAATTCTCACATGTCCCTTTCGTTATTACAACCTTCTTTTTTGATGTCAAAGACCAGAAGCTACGCGCAAATTATCATTGGATCTCGGTTGTTCTTAACAGCGATGGCTATTCATTTAAGTCTTCGGGTAGCACCATTAGATCTTCAACAAGGTGGAAATTCTCGTATTCTGTATGTACATGTTCCTGCGGCTCGGATGAGTATTCTTGTTTATATCGCTACGGCTATAAACACCTTCTTGTTCCTATTAACAAGACATCCCCTTTTTCTTCGCTCTTCCGGAACCGGTACAGAAATGGGTGCTTTTTTTACGTTGTTTACCTTAGTTACTGGGGGGTTTCGGGGAAGACCTATGTGGGGCACCTTTTGGGTGTGGGATGCTCGTTTAACCTCTGTATTCATCTCGTTTCTGATTTACCTGGGTGCACTGCGTTTTCAAAAGCTTCCTGTCGAACCGGCTCCTATTTCAATCCGTGTTGGACCGATCGATATACCAATAATCAAGTCTTCAGTCAACTGGTGGAATACATCGCATCAACCTGGGAGCATTAGCCGATCTGGTACATCAATACATGTTCCTATGCCCATTCCAATCTTGTCTAACTTTGCTAACTTCCCCTTCTCAACCCGTATCTTGTTTGTTCTGGAAACACGTCTTCCTATTCCATCTTTTCCCGAATCTCCTTTAAGGGATGAAATAGAAGCTCGAGAAGGAATAGCAAAACCTAGTTCACTTCCCAGCTCAAACTGAACGCGATGTAATCAAACTTATGGTTGACGCCGTAGAGAATATAAAGCCCATATGCGAAGTGGAAAAAGTAGGAGTAGCTGGTACTATTTATGATGTCCCTGGGATTGTAGCCAGGGATCGTCAACAAACCTTAGCTATTCGTTGGATCCTTGACTTTCAAACGACGTATAAGCTACAGGATAAGCTTAGAGAGATGTTCATTTGCTTATATACTGGATGCTTACCGAAAGAGGAGAATTGCACGTAAGAAAAGGGAGAATCCTCATGGACTGGCTTCCACCAATCGAAGTTTCGCGCATTTCAGATGGTGGTAAAGTGAGACCACATAAAGAGCTCTCTTATCCTCATTCAGTCAGATTATTCAGTAAGATATGGTTTGACCCTTTTCCTTTTTGTTTGAATCTTCATATAGAAAAAATTCCAAATACTCTTCCCTTCATTCATTGAGTTGGAGGAATCCATAGGAGGCCCGCCCGTTATGCATTGCATGAAAGAACCTTTCTTTGTATGACTTCTCTTTTTTTTGCCTTAGGTCGAATGAATACGAAATAGGACATCCGCGGGTGCTGGTAAGCTTGATGAATGAAAGCTTGAAATTCAAGGGATTTCTCGCTTGCTCGTCAGAGTAAGGTTAGTAGATCTGACTTGAACAAGTCAGGGGTTTAGAACTGACTTGATAAAGTCAGGTTTGAGCTCGACCAAACAAGCAACGGACTGAGCGCGCTAGCGCGAAAGCCTATAGCGTTAGCGCATCCGTTTTCTTGCTGGGAGAATCCTTTATTGAGGACCCTTTAACGGGATGTGTGTCCGCTTCCATCTCATTCTCGTTGTCTGGAGAGGCTTTTGGCATAGGCAACCTAGCTTACTCGTTTTGATAGTTTCCGCTATGACTATGTTATGTATGTATGTAATTACAGTCTTTGTTGGATATTGTTTAACCTAACCGTAGACTTTCTATTATCTTAGTCAACCCATTCATAGGACCACTGCCTACCGCATTCCTGCCCCGGCCTTCTCTTTCGCCCGACACAATTGATTCGTCATGGGGAACCCGCTTGCTTGTCTCAATCAATTTGATTGCTTTAACTAGTCATGCTATGGAGAATTCCCATGGAGAGCCAACTGCTTCATGCCCCAGATCGCGGGGATTCTTATTGTGTGTGGTCATATTTCCTATTCATTGAGTAAAGGGCCGCGTTAGACCCGCAAGGCTTTCATCGGAGCACATCGCTTTCGCTCCTTAGTTTCTCAGTGTCAGAGGACCTTTCTCGATCAACTATCTTACTTGAATGAAGAAAGAAGTAAACTTTCTATACAAAATTATCTGAATAGCCGAATAAAGGAATTTTGGGCTTGATAGCCACTCCCCTGAAAAACAGCAAAGAAGACGATTCGCTACTTCCGAATCGCTGCATCCAGCTCCTCCAGTCTCCTCGATTGGCCCCCTTCGCCGTTGTGATCCCCTTAGTTCACTATTTTCTTGTATATAGAGTCGAGTGCCTGTCTTTGATTCGGGTTTGGATATTCTCCCGTCTTTCCTGCCCCTCTCTCTCTTAATCAAAAGCCCCTGTACCTGTGAGGGTACTTTTCCAGTTAGTTGAGAAGTAGCCATTTGCTTCAAACAGGCACCTTGGAGAAGCTGCTTTCCCTTAACGGTTTTTATAATCCCCAAAACCAGATGAAATAGCTTCAAAATGCTCATACCAATTTGCTGAAATCCATCCGGCACTAAACGAAGTAGGTCGATACCAATAACAGGAACCGAAAGCCGCTCTCTTCCATAAAGAAGAGCGAAACTCTCGCCTATCCGATCAATGGAAAGAAATGACTCCTAAATCAGTCCCTCAAGCGTCGGAATGTTAATCCACTCCTCCCTAAGGCTTCTACCCTCGGATGAAAGAAGTGCGCGGATAGAGCAAGAACTATGAGCGGGTAAACCGGGGATGAGAGTTGGCTATGAGCTAGACTAGAGGGAAAGCTACGAATCTAAGAGCAATGCGCTAGTCAGCCTAGTAGGATCGGGTAGGTAAATTCAGAAGGGGGTGGCCCGGCCTGGCGATGAAAGCTTTTTAAACCTAAAAAAAAGTGTTAATTAAGAGGGAGGTTGTCCGATTCCTTATGTGATGCCTTTATTTGTTCCCTTTGGCATGATCGTTTCGAAGTTCTTTCTTTCATAAGAAAGTCTTTTTCGGAAATCAGAATAGCTGTTGAGCGGAAGGTTTATTACCACCTCCCTTTGGGGGCTAAGGGCGCAGCATCGGCGGTAAGAGCAGTAGACCCGCCCGCAATGGAAACTGAGCAAATCCCTTTCTCATTATGAACCCACTTTCTTCGCACTCTAAAGCTACTATGGAAAGCCGGTTTCAGGCAGCAAGGAGTGCGAGAACATTTTTTAGTTATCACCCGATCTCATGTCTTAGCCAAAACAGGATATAAGAGAACGAAGAGAAAGAGACAAAGAGAAGCTAAGGGACGGATTGAACAGCAGCTTTTAAGGAAGGAGTGCTAGCCAGTCCCAAGATAAGGACGGGAGACATAGCTTACTCCATTAAGCTTGAAAGAAAGCTCTTCAAGCCCTGTTTCCAGGTAAGAGCATGGAAGGGTCAGGAATTCATTCAACAGAAGCTAAGGGGCTTATGTCATGGCTTGCTGCATCTCATGTATTCTTTCTCCCAGTCTGTAGAGATCACAGGGACAAAACTATGAATGGCAAGGCGAGTTTACTCGGGGGGGTCCTAGCTCCCGAGCTTAGCAGACAAACAATCAGTCACGGTCTGAAGGAAGAAAGAGATTGCCCTATCTTCAAAGGAAACCCCTGAGATAGAAGTAGTACGCGCACATATACATATAGTTGGGGCGGGGGCGATATCGGTCTTTTTTCATTCTTTCTCATTACTCGTAAGACCACCTCCAATGTGTGTATTCCCTTGTTCTGTTTCGGTATTTCCTTTCTTTATTAAAGGATTTAGGAACTGAAGATCTTAACAAGTAGAAAGAGAGAGAACGGATAGGTGATTGTCCTAAGAAGGCAGTTACCGAGGTAAGTAGTTAAGTAGCTAAGTATTGGAAGGATTTTTTAGTATCTCCTGCTGAGGCTTGTTATTCTGCCTCTTCAAGTGTCCTAAGACTAGTTCCTTTGTAACTAATATCCACTCATAAGAGAAGGAAGAGGGGGATACTCCGAATATCTATTGTCGGAGAATAAGCCGATAGAATATCCTGAGGAGAAGAATCGGATAGGGAGTGAGGTAGCGGTGATCCAAGCAAGATAGTCTGGAGCAAGTGCAAAGAGAATACCTCTGCTGTTAGCTAAGGCTAGTCACCTCAAGTCTTTGTATGGACAATGTCTCTTGTTGTATAGCTATTTTCTCTGGGTTCTTCCCGAGGGGGCTAACCGTATTAATAGCTGATTTAAGGTAGTTGCTACTTCGTTGTTGAAAAAATAGTTTTCTAGCTGTTGATGGGTGAACCCATTAGGGTTGTTATCGGTTTCGAGTTCTCGCTGTTCTCTAAGGAAGTTGAGTGAGAAGAAGTAAGAAGTAAAAATCATTGGAGCTAGGCCCTTCAAGCTTAAAGACTAGCAGTTCCTCTCTTTCATGTCATGAAGCAACTGGCCAAAGAAGCTCCTCGGCTAGTACAAAATTAAAGAGCTAAAAAGGGTTCTTGCTAAGACTGCTTTCTCTCTTCCGTATGTGAGATTTTCCTTTCAAGCAACCACATTCAGCAGTGACATCGAAATGTGAGATTTAAGCCTTTTCCTTCGCATTTGCTTGTTAACAACGAGCCAACCTTCTGAGGGTTAGGTGAAGGTCTCGTTCCTGGACTGTCCATACATAATAAGAGTCTTCTTAACCGTAGTAGCAAAAATTATTTATACATCTTATATAAGAATCAATCTGGAAAGACAGCATTAGATACCTCAGAACTAAGAAGAATGCCAGCCGATGAGACTGACCGATTGCTATCCTAGCTCTTTCAACATTTCAACATCCACTCCATCCCCAACTTCCTCAACCAAGCCGATTGGACAGAACGAAGACAAGGAACTGGCTTCAGAGCAAGGAAAGAATGGATTGCTACCCTTGGAGAGCTAATGGTACTGGACTGATAGCGCACTGATTGAACCGAGCTGGACTGAGACCGTTGGGAGGGCAAGCGGAGAACAGGCTTGGCACAGGAGACTTTCTATATCAATCCACAGCTATATCGGTAGCCTGCTTGTTGGTCAAGGATAGGATTGGCATAATACAGAGAAGAATATACCTGACATGCCTAGCTATCTCCCGTGAGCCAGCTTAGATGCCAAAGGCTTTTCCTATCTGACTGATTAGCATCCAGTTCGGCTACTGCTGATCGTAGTAGGCTTACTGAACTAGCTACTTCTTTCTTGTACAGCTATCTGATGCTATGCTTATCACAGACTGATTGTTTCTCTATTCAGAGACTAGCGGAATCCTTCTGTTACCGGATTTCGGGACCAGACAGCTTGATTACCGGCTCGGCAGATATCAATGCTCCTGATGTCTGGGCTGCCTTGAATGCCCGGAAGAGAGTGATAGCCTGAAGTCTGCTAACTGCCTTGTCCGGAATGGAATGCCAATAGCCTCTTCCTCTGAATCTTCCGCCTAACCCTAATGCCCTTACTCCAAGAGCTAGTAGCCCTTTATGAAATAGCAGCGGAATTGCCGATTCTTCTAGAAGTAGTGCGCTATGATAGAATACCTGAGTAGCCTTTGGTCTTGTCTGAGGCAAACCAATCTGTTCCGTCTATCTGATCGGTCAAGCCAAGCTAGAGACTAGCTATGCTTTGTTTTCTTCCTTGCTTACCGGGAATTGCTAGATGTTTGTGCCGCCTTACTTCCTTTTTTCTAGGATCATAGCATTTGGTTTGATCAAAGGTTTTTCTCAGAGGATCTCCTCTTGCTACCATAGCTAAATACTAAATAGAGTAAGTTGATTGAGTCTTGGAGTTCGTGGTTCATGGCTATGGAGCACTCATGTAGGAAGAAGGCTAGTCCTAAGCGCCAACGGGTCTATCTAGTTTAAGTAATTTCCCTAGTTTTATATCGCTAAGAGAGGGCTGAGACTTTCTTTTCTTAGAGGAAGAGATCTGCCCGAGGGAATTGACTTTCTTTCAGAAAGTCTAGGAAGTGAAGATCTGAGATTCCACTATACTTATTTTATTTACCGTATTTGACTATCTAAAGCTGTTCCCTTTCTTGTCGAAGGGGCTACGCGTCTTACTAGTTCCGACTTCCGGGCCTAGGGATAGCGATCCGAGGCTAGACAGATTGTAAGTTAGTGTTCACTAAATCGCCATAAAGGAAGAGCGAGAACGGAGCTCCTAACTCAGGAACTGCTTCTTCAACAGATAGCGGAGGTCTATTCTATTTAAACAGGGTCACAACCCAGGTCCGAAATCACTGATTGGCCACTACTATCTTAAAGAACTTAAAGAAATGTCACGAAAGCCGAGAGCCATCACGCCCGAACCAGCAACCCCTTCTTATGCTGCTTGCAACTCCGAGGTTTCTGATTGACTTAACTTTTTCCAGGAATAGCCGGAACCAAGCCCTTTTAATTTTTTAATTAAAGTAAGCTCAAGCCTCAACCATTGCAATCAAGCATTTCTTTATCAATTCCACATCGGTAAGGGGAAAGAGGAAGGGAGACTGATCGCTTCACTAGTTCTTTCAGGGGGTTGGCTGGAGAGGCCTTGACTTCTGATCTCCCGACAGAAATCCGCCGAGAAGACACAATGAGGATGGGATTTCGTGCCCCTATACTTACTATCTATATGGTATGGATTCACTCAAGGGATCGGAAGTGGGGAAAAGAAAAGGGTTCCTCTCTACACCGGTTCTCTTTCAAGCGTCGTAGGTCGAGTCTATGCAATGGAGGAGCTGCTTTAGACAACTTCCCTTTCCTCCGGATTCGGCATGGAGCCGTCAAGACTAGAATAGCCAGCCTTCTTGCTTCTTCGGTCCAGTTACCCTCCGGGAGAATTCGGATCATACCCCTAAAATCCATGGGGATAGATGTAGACGCGGTGATAAATGAGTCAGGGAATTCGCTATCTGAACCTTCTGTTCAGTTTGTCACGCTTTCATCCGTGGTGGGGGAAGAAGCAATTCCAACATATTCCGTTGCCACTTCCCAAACCTTTCGGAGAGTTGAAGTGAAGATGGCTGAAAGGCGCTGCACCTTAAGATAGAGACTTTCTCGTGGTGATCGGTTCATCGGCAACGACAGATACGTGCGATCGAAAGATTGCTAATACGCCCCAGCTTAAAAAGAAGGGCTAGCAAGCTTGCGAGGGTTGGTAGTGGCACGTAAGGCGCGCCCTTATGTAAATGGCCTCCTGTCTTTGCTTGTGTTGTGTAGTATGACGTCCACGTCGTCTTTGACTCTTGTTCCTTAACTCGTCCCTTCGCCTAGCCCACGGAGCGGTTCGTAGGTTAGCTCGTTAGTAAAGCAAGGAAATCCTACTGGCGGTAGCGGTTGTACCTTTGACCTATGTCTAGCCGCTTCTTTGATCATCGCATTCATTATTGATTCACATTATCTCCTCGGGCGGGAAGTCTCAAAGCTCTTTTGCCAGCATTGAGGAACCTGAGAATTTTGATTAAAGTAGTTATCCGATAGACGCAATTTGACAATTAGCGGAGGTGTCACCTTCTAAACCTACTTTTCTTGAGTCAATAGAGTACGACCTGGATCAACAAAACCCATCCCCGTCTGAGTAGAGACTTCCGAAGAGGTTTTCAAAGCAAGGGAGGAATTCACTTCTAGCTTGATTACCGGGAACCCTCTCTTGATAGATGAAGAACCCCCGGCCAAGCGCTCGGAAAGTGCTCCTCCAGCTGTCTGTCCCGCGGAGAGGTAGTTAGAATAGACTCCGAGACAAGAAGCTGACAGAGAAGCAAGGGTCTTGAGGGGTGAGCCCTATGACTAAAGATACACGAGCTCCTCTACACCCATTTCCTCGGAAAGCCCTTTTGCCAGCTTAGCGTAGAGGGATAGGAAGATATGGGTTGATCAAAGCCGGCTGAAGGCCAAGAATGGGAAACGGGGACGAAAGCTCAGAGACCATTAGTTCAACTTCTCTACCAGAAGCGGGAAGAGCCTCTCCAGCCTTAGGGGAGACCCAAAGACCCCTTTCTCTACTTAGCCTAGGGCAGCAGATCTCCCTCTCTATAACGATAACGGAAGGAATTGACATCTAATAAGAAGGAAGGATCTCATGTCAAAGTCAAAGAATGGCAAGTCTGATCTTAGATTCTGTCACAACCGATTCTTATCAATTTATGGCATCGGATCGGCTAAGTACCTTTATTCGTCTAGGTCCTGCCTTAGAATGAAGCCTTTCTTTAAGCTATCTTGGATACTTTGGAGACTCCTTCGTGAGCCTTCTTTGGTTAGGCTCATGAATGAGAAAGACTTGAGGAATTCCTATTTTCTTTCTTCTACCTTCCACTGGTCCTCAACTCTCCTCTATCTGGCTTCTGAGATTGGTTTCGCGCTAGCATAATTCGTTAAGTTTAGGAAACTCTAATGTAGGCACGATTATGACATCACTTGTGATATAAAGACCAAAGTCTGGATTCCGTCTGCGTCGACGTGGCTCAGGTCAAAACCCCGAACATTTCCCCCACTCAGGGATCTTGAAATGGAATCGGATCATGTAAGCCGCTTTTCATTGTATAGGGCCATGCCTTCATAATTAGAATAATCCATCTTGGAGTGAGATGGGCTGGGGTGCCTGCGGAAGGCACAGATGATCTTGAAACAAGCTTCTTCTTCATTCAACAAAGCATAAGTAAATGATTGCAGACCAATTAAATTAGGCTTGAAAGAAAAGAAAATCCGATTGAGTAGGCCTGTGGAAGACAAGGAAAGAAAGGATAAAATGCCGAGGTCTACTCATCTTTAGATCGGAAGTCACCTATTACAGAAGGTTAGAGTACCACCATGCAACCTCCATATCCCATATCGAATGCGGAGCAAGACCGAAAGAGGTTTCGTGAATCCATTACATCGCACTCTTCATCTATATAAAAGGGAACCGAGTCCCAGTGGGGACAATGCTTCCCGAGCGTCTCCCAACCCGGGGGAAAGTTTAGTGAACGTTGTTCTCACCCAATCGTTTAAATAAACGAAATTCGGCAACTGTTCAGCGCACCCCCATATACTTTATTTTCTTCCTTTCGTGACTTTCTTTATTTAAGAAGCGCCCTCTTTTACGGTTATCGTCTGCCAACGGCATTGAAGCAAGCAGCCTTTGTCCTGTCTATCCAGCCGGGGAAGAGCCAAGTCCCCTCTCGAGGGGATGAGATCAGTCAAGTCTAGGAGAGGGTACCGCCTTTTAGTTAGTAACAACTTGGTAAGGGATCAAACCCTGTCAACTAAAAGCTATCAAAAACGTACTCGTGAGGAAAGCTAGCCCCCTCTTTAGCCGCTTACTCTTTAATAAGATAGATAAGATATGCGCGTGCAATTGAGAAGGAAGCAATCTCACATCCTACAAATCGCCCTTCTTCCTCAGTTCTGCAAGGAAAACAGGTATGGGATTGACTCCATGCTTGAGCTGATATAATATATATATAACCCGACCATCCACATATCCTAGAGCTTTAGGGAAAATCACCAGCCCGTAGATTGCTAAAGCCATCATATCCATCCCTGCTTCATCATTAGAGTGCAATTGAATGAAAGTGAGTAACAAATCCCCAGACACACCGTGCCCCTCACCCTTTTCTTTCACGTATGGGTCAATTGCCTTTGCTTGCATTCCCATCATCTGTGCGAGTTTCTTTTTGAATCCTGATCCTGCCCTTGGTTCATGCCAATGAAGCTTTTCAGGAAGAAGCGATGGTATATTAAGTAAGACAGAATCTTCCTCCATAGTGGGAGTCAGATCGAGTGAGCCAAAAGTGAAGCACCTATAGTGAGGCTATCCATTTTTTGGATAGCAGCCTTCATCAACTGATCATCAATAAGAAGTGAAAGGAGGTAACCAATATGCCCATATCTTTTCCTTCTTTCAAACATAAGTAAACGAACGCTACGCCCCTTACTCTTTCGAGTAAGCAAGTAAACTACACCACACCATGTCTAGCCGTCACCACTTTCAAAAGCTTTTTCGACATATATATATGGGATCATGGGTTATTATCGTTTTCGATTGCTCTTGAAGACACACCGTCAACTCGCCTATCCCGAAGAGACTTTCGACCGTCCTCTTGGAATTGGAAGAAAAAGAGGGGGCGAGGTCTTTCCTCACAAACGAAATGAAAAGGGAATGGGATTTTTTCATTTTCTCACGCATAGCTCTAATAGGCCGTTGGGCGAGAAGGGAAGACCGGGCTTCGCAGAGAGGTTATTTAGTTATCTGCAATGAAGCCAATTGCCCTCACTTAAAAGTTCCCCTTTCAGCCAAGCTGATAGCATTTCGAGATTGGCATTGCCTCAGGGTGAAGCACCTACAGCAAACGTAGACATTGACCCAAAAAAGATCGTAGAATACCGGGTTGAAGCAGTAAATCTTAGTTATCGAAAGCAGAAGTCTTGCTTTCTTTCTTGGTGTCCCATGAAAGAGGATTAGAGCCAAGAAATATACATTACGATATACATCCCCTCTACTTCAATTAAAAGAAGAACAAGCACTTCAAAGCCCTTTCAACTATTTCAAATAGGGCGATCCCGGGCGGTTGATAACTAACTCTTCTTTCCGCATCTTCTAGACTCTCCATAAAAGGGGGAAAAAGGGCTATTTTCTATCGGGGGAGGATCGGCAGAAGCTGGTGCATTCCTTTCATTCCCACCTTCATAGGAAAGATCTTCCAGTTCCCTCCGATCAATGGTCGAATATGCTGCCGTTCTCCTATCGGTCGAGAAGTAAACTCCTCGGATGGGTAAAGAAGCCTATCTTCTCCCGAAACCGGAGATACTGGAGGACTGATTCGAGTGGATCCTGTTGCCAGAAAGTTATCTTTCCTAGTCGGGAAAAGAGGCTACCAAATTCAAGGGGTACTGAATCTATAGAAAACCAAACCTATCACATGCTTATGACCCGGTAACTAACTCGTTATAGGCAGTAACTGGGAGAAGGAAGGGTAGGGTGAGTCATTCCTATCTATTCCTTGATGCCCTCCCCCTTACGTGACTTAATAGGGCTCAATTCCACCTTTTTTCTCACTTCCCAATGGATCGATAGACGGCCCCACTCCTCAGCTAATCAATGTTTCCTCGATTTTTTGGAAAAAGGAATCGTTTCCTTGATGACGTGGATGCCTCATTCAGTAGTGTTGATCCATTTGGTTTATCTATTCACTTTTTTCCGGGAGCTATTGGCCAATCTCGTGAAAAAGGCTTTCCTATCCGGCAACTGTCTGTAGAGGCTAATATCTCTTGCGACCGCCTATTGATTTAAGTACCGGTGGTCGTTACTCCTCTAATCAGTCTGTCTAGTCTAATGCAGTTCCTGCTCCATCCGATAAATTTTCCATCCCTCTCATTCCTTGTTTTGATCTGGCTTGACGATATGCGGAAAGGATCCGACCGAAGATTCACTTTTGCTTATCCGGAGGAATCTTGACATCAGAGATGTGGTGATGCAACTCTATACTGGGACTGGCTACCGCCTCATACTGATTATCTCCTGGCCTATGGCACCCAAGAATCTGATGAGTTGAGCAATGCATTATTTGCTTTTGGTCCTCCCTCCAGTTCATGGCTCGAGCCGGGTGGCATTCCAAGGCTTTTGGCATATTGCCAAAAAGAACCTGTCCTATATACCGCTAAATGAAAGGAATAAAGCATAGCATATTAGCCCTAAATGTATCACCGGAATCGGTAGGTTAGACATTTGAATAGCACTTATCCTCTCCATTTAGTAATGGAGTTCTTTCACTTTCCGTGATCGACATCGGAAGAAGTTGGGCTTTACGTAGGTGCCTGGGCTAATTGAAGAGAGATTGAAGCCCCCTATGAATTCAATGTGCACGCGGACCTCTCTCTCTCCGGGGGAAGTATATTGACTCTGCTTCGGGCGAGCGTGATTCAACTCCTTCTCATTCAAGAGGTCGAGATCTCCACCAACCAAGAAAATTGGGAAGTGCATAAAAAGCACCTCATTCATTGATGGGAGAGTCCCCACCGGTCAGCGATTTGGTTTTATGCATTACACAAGGTGGCACGGACGAGTACTAATTTAATTGGGTACGCAAAAGCCTAACTCAGCTAAGCTAATAAATGCTGCATAAGAGAGTGGGAGGCCGGCCCCTGCCCATCTGGAGGTGCACACCCATTTAGGAACATATGCAAAAAAGGGGTAAAGAGAGAAGTCAATGGAGAACTACCAAATCCAATGACTTTGATTTGTTCGTACCATTCTGTCATCGATCACTGCTGGGTCGGTTGGTGAGTAACCCCCAAAAAAGCATCGAGAAAGGTCAAGCATATATGTTTTATGAAATGATCAGCGGTCTCATTTATGCTATGCCCTGCATCGTGTTCGTGTGTGTTTATTGAGCTTTCTTCACTTCAGCGCCATGCGCTTTGCTTCGCTTTATAGAAGAGAGAGACCGTTGTTTTGAGAGTGAAAAGCAAGCGCAAGCGATAGAAAGGATAGTCCCTCGCGCGTTCGCGCGAAACTACTAGAAAATGGTGAGATCATTAGTGAAAGAAGGACCAACGACGATCCTATCCTAAAGGAGCAGGAGGAGCAGGAGGAGTCAGTCTTCTTTGAAGATCGAGGAACGTAGTGTCGGACAATTATGCCATTCGGAATCAGTCTTCTACAGAGGGAAAGCAGCCTGTTACGAGTAAGTGGAGAGGAAAGATCTCCAGAGATTCTTATCTCATTCCATTCCAGTGGCTCGACCAGTAACCAATGGCGAAAACTAAAAAATCCATGGTTTCCCGGTAGAACCCCATTTCGCCCAAGTTGTTGCGAAACCGGAAAAAAGAAGCGGTTTTTCGCACAGCTTGCTCATAGTGCGGGTCCCACTTGTATATTGTATTTGGCCGAAGAAGCATCGGACAGGTTGGAGTTCTTACCTTCTTGGGACTCCATGGACCAAGATCTGCTTTCATTATATGGGCAATATCGATCTACTTTAGTAGATCATATGGATGTAGAAAAAGCTTCTGATTTTGATGAATTGGAAACATCTCTTTTCCATTTTTATTTACCTAGTTCATATCTTTGTTTCGTGTGTTCCCGGGAAGAATTCGATCTCTTCAATCTCGGGATACCACCTAAATAACTGCGGCCAGAGAGTCAAATAGGTCGGGAAGAAAGAGTCTGAGGTCGGGTCGGACGACATACATCTTGGTTGGTTCCACCACCACTAGAGATTGGACATATATATAATCTTTTTTATAAAAAAAAATAAGAGATTATATATTATATATATATATATATTAGTTAAATAGCTGCAAGACCAAAACAGGGTGCAAAAAACCGAAAGCCCTTCTTTTAAGTTCCTCCCAGATACATGGCTTACATACCCGGCTCAACATTCTTGGAAAACAATCGAATCGAGGGTCCGGAGGAGAATTGGCCATTCAATCTTGTAAACGAATCGAGACCGAAATTGGAAAAAGAGATACAAACGGAGAGGAATAACCAATCGATGAAAGAACATGAAACCATTCTGTTTCAATAGAGGTACGAGAAACGGTTGGGGGCAATGAAGTAGGTGAAGTGGTTGGATTTTGCGAGCTGTTCCAACCACTGCTGGATGTGATTCCAAGAGCCAAACGAGAATGAATACCACACAGAAGAGTCAAGACCAGGCTCCCTAATGGAATGTTTAACCGATCCATTCCGGATCGACCGAATTGGTACGGAAGTTGTAACATGGGAAAACCACAGAAAACACAACTTATTTGAATAACCCGGTGACCTACCAATTGTAGAAGTAGGATCTTTGGCAAGCAATAAGCACTTAAATAATACAATTCGAGTGTACCATCTTCTTTCTCATTTCGAGGAAAAGGTGCGGGAGGAAAAGGAAACAACGGAGGGATCCGAATCGGACCTAAATGGGAATGACATGAGAAGTCTTTTTCAAAACCGAGTATTAAGGGCGTTACGACGATATACGAGAGGAATGGAGAAAAACTCGTGATTGGTGTGGAGGGGAAGATCTGTTTATGATATAGTTCAAGAAAGAGTCGTCTCATTTCCTTACTTCTTCGTTCTTTCTAATTCATTCACTTCAAGGCTGGTTCTGAACGCCGCGTAACATCATCTTCAACCCCTAAGTGCTGAAATCTCCTTCAAGATCGCGGTGAAGTAGCGACTCTCCGACCCCTTCGCAGACAAATCAGTGAGAATTCGGGCGAGTCTAGGATTTCTGGAGCGGGGCTCCTGGGACATGAAATCCGCTAAATAGACTTCGACGGCCTTACGAATATCATCATGATCGTCTATGGGGATCTGGCCAGCTAAAACAAGATCCTTTACAAGCTTAATGATCTCCTCTTGCTTAAGAAGATAATTTCGATAGGTCGTGCAGAGATACGGATCATTCCGCAATTCACTTACTAGATCCCTAGGAGCCCGACCTTCAGCGTCAGATGGAGCAGCTTCGTGCGAAGCTGCAGCTAAAGTGTCAGGCACAGGTGGTGGATTGAAGCCACCATTCATTCCCCCCAACGCGGACTCACCAGTCATTTCCGGAAGGAATTGAGCGGCCGCCCGAGTCAGGTCGTCCATGAAGACCACGCCGGCCTTACAAATTAAAAAAAGAAAGAAGAGTTTGGCTACCGCTCGACCGATCTCATCCAATTGAAAACTAGTGACAAAGTTGCTAATTTTATTTTCTAATAGACTTGTTAGTTCCGCAGCTCTTACAGAGAATTCCATGATTTGCTTAATTAACTAGAATTTACTTACTAATATACTAAAATTAGTATATAATTAATAATTTTTCAATTTCAATTAAGGTAATTGGGAGAATGCCGCTTTAAGTGTAGTGCTACTATCTTAGGTTTTTCTCTTCCCGCGCACTCAATTCAGGAAGACGAATCTCTTTCACTCACTGAACACAAAGCAAATCTCGAAGTTTTCAAGAATCAACTCGATCATTCAAGTCGGAAGTAGTGCTTTCTACGGTACGATCCGCAAAGACCTTTCTTTTTATGCGATTTTCGCCTCCTAAAATGCAGTTCTCTTATATACATACGCTATATGTGGCTGCTTCCAGCTAGAAGCACATCAGTAAAAAAGGGGGGACATCGACACAAGCATTGCACCGGATTCTCCGATGCGGCATTCTCGCTGTTGATGGGGAATGCAATTCAATTGGTTGGGTAGTCTCGTACGTCTTATCTTATAAAGATATAAAGAAAAAGATCCCCGCTCGAGGGAAAGTCTTTTGATTGCGTTCCCGGCTCTCTCTTTCCCTTTATTTTATCCCGTGTCTGGGTGAATATGACTTTCTTTCCTCCCGGCTTGCCACGATTTCCGGGTGGGAATAAAGTAATTGCTAGCTCTTTGAACGAAGACGTTCTTGCAGGAAGAGCATCTCTCTCACCCTGGTTGGGCTCTGGCTTAGTGTGATTCAACTGTGAATCGAGTCAGGAAGAAGAAGTCCAGCTCCAGGCTTTAAAGAAGAAAAACCTGGCTTTCGAAGGTAGAAGAACTTCCCAAAGGATGTAACAGAAGTCATCAGAGATGGACTGAAAGAAAGCAACTCCAACTGGATCTCGAATCTCTAGATGGCTAGGAACGAAGGAAGGAGAAAAGAGTGGAGGAAGGGAAGC
Organism: Senna siamea; assembly: GCA_031216115.1. Lineage (NCBI taxonomy): Eukaryota > Viridiplantae > Streptophyta > Magnoliopsida > Fabales > Fabaceae > Senna > Senna siamea. The sequence continues at coordinate 163,715 of JAVHNK010000023.1, forward strand.
GAAAGAACAGGCACTGATTATCTCTTAACTTCAGGCTCATGCCACACCTTATCTTAGTCTTTTCTTGCTTGCTTGTTTCCCCCCGTTTATGCTTTGAGTAAAGCGGCTAAATCCCATGGAGAAATTCGCTACGTGAAAGCCTCGAAAAAGGCTTAGCCATTTCCTAGCAACACAAGGCAGGCTATAAAGGTCTTCGGAGCTACATGAAACCCTTTCTAAAATACTTGCTGACATGCGAGACGAGACTGGAACCAAGGCCAAGGGCAGGAACTCAACCAACAGGAACCCTATCAAAAACCAATAGGCCAGGAGCTTCAACTGAAGCCGAGGAGCTATAATAAGAATCTAACTAGAAAGCGGTTCTTGCTCTGGTTGAAGGGAATCCCTAAAAAGCCCAGGTCAAGACTAGACTAAGAGTAGGTGTGTAAGCCAATAGTGCTTCTTACGGAGAAGTGTTTCAAGTCATTCGACTAGCTACCCTTTTCTGGATTTGTGGCGGGAGGCAGGAAAGTCCGTCTATATCACAGCTTGAGACGGGGCGGCGAGCGTAGTTTACGGAGCGGGACTCATAGTTCCGGAATTCGAACCATTGGCGGCCCTCTTCACTGTTGCTATCGCTACTGCCACTAGAACGCCTGCTACCCACATCGTTATCTTAGCCGGCATCCGGTACTACAGCTACCGCTCTTTGCTTCCTTTTCGACCGTTTGCAGGCGCTGGCTCACTCGTCCCGGCAGCACTCCCCCCTTCGGTTGCCGCCCTTGCTATTTCTTCAAAATCTTTCTTTATCGGTTCCACGGTGCTAAGTGAGCTCATAGTATGCTCGCTTATACTTTGGTGGATCATGGCGCTATTTGTCTGCTCCCACACGATGTATCCAATTATCAGTGCTGGCACTACCTTTGGCATAAGCACATTCACTACGGTTTCCACTAGAAGCTCTCCCCTTACCTTTTCCACTGGCACCTCTTTTTTTACAGTCCCCTTGATCCTGCTCCCTGGTGGCAGGAATGCGCTTTCCTTCGGCCTCCTCGCTTGGAGCCATATAACAGTGGCAAGAGATCCTTCTCGCCTGTGGAACCCTCTTCTAGATCATACTTTTTTCCTCTCCTTTCAGTCAAGTTCTCTTAGACTACGCTTGACCGGGACATATAGGAGAGCTAGTATGGACAAAAGTGGAGGTTGATTCTCAAAACAAGCACTCCCCAGATTTGCAAGTCTTGAGCATATATGTTTGTTTATCAAATCTTTTATCAAGTGCTGAGAAAATTCCTTATTTCCTCGGGCATTTCTTTTCTGCTTTGATGGACAAATGCCACTACAGGAGCAGCAATTGATATCCGAAAGCGGAGCTTGGATTTGTATTGTCGTAATAAAAGCGGAACTTGCCTCAGCCTGAGATGAGAATGAGAGGGAAGGTTGTTGGGGCCTCTTCTCTGTCGGTGATATCCGATCACAGAACAGACCATGCTCCAAGGCCATGGATGATACGATTCCAACCACATTATAAACAAGACAAAATGGCAAAGGCTGACTCTCCTTCCGCGGATTCAATAGCAGTTTATTCTCAAAGAGAAGAATAGTGCCTTACCTTACTTTTTATTTATTTAAAGCAGACATAAAAAAGAAATGGAATCTCTAGAATAGAGTCAGATGAATGTGCAGCTTCTTCTATACCAGTAAGTAAGAGCATTCATGATGTGCTGCCCCTGGCCTATTTTATTTGTTATTGGGTTGAAAGGTTCTGAACGAAGAGGTTCTATCTTGTATAAACGTACCGGCAGACTGATCATCCGCACTCCGGGTAAGGGAGCTCCTTCACGGATTATATCGCCAAATCCACCTACGTCTTCATAAGCATACTTTTGATCTCCTTCGAATTTCAAAGAGGGGTTGGGGATCCACCAAAGACTCTATTTACGCTATTTAGAGTGATCACCCGCTTTAGTTCTCCCCGGATCTCGAGAAAAAGACAATGAACTGAAAACGAAAAGTGTCTCTGATACGAGGCATCGCAGGGAATCTGAATAGAAGGAAGCGGAGCCTCAAGCCAATCTCAAAGCATCCTCTCGGGGGAGCACTCGGACAGTGTTCTTCCACTTTTAGCCAACAAAGTGAAAAGGCGCTTCAAGCCACTTTTGAAGTGAAGTAGCGGAACGGGCAAGGAGAGAGTAAACCTTAATGTCAGTGATAATAGGAAGAGACAGAATCACATCTGCTTGGCTGGTCGACACAAGCAGGGTCGCCGGGAAAGATCCCGATGGGCTCCATTGAAAGCAAAGTCTAAGGGTCTAAAGGACCAGGTGAGCTGAAGGCGAACGGGGGACGTAAAGTGCTCTATAAGCACAATAAGGCGGGGAAGTCTTCACATATATAATCTAGTTGTTGTTCGTACCATCACGCTTTCGCTTTGGTCGAATGGACTCGTAGGGATGCGAACTGACGCAGTTCGATCACACTCAAGGCTATCACCCGCGCAGCATTCTAGGGTCAATTTCCACGCACCAGACAATGTCAGCTAACAGTCCTTGTCATTAAAGACTTCCACCCTTTCTACCTATCCCTAGTCTTCCTAAGAGGTACTATTATGGTAGGTAGTCACTATGCTCGTAGTGAGGCAGTAGACTGGAGAACCAAATGATTCGGTCCATCTCCGATCGGAGTGCTTTAATCGTCTGATGGCATACTTCCTATACTTTTTGTTTTTAATCTTCCGGCGAAAGCTTTAGCTGAATAATAATTCATTCGACAGATGCTTACAGGACCGGTTGCAGCTACTATGACCTTCTTTTCTTCTCCTAGGGTCTTTCACTGGTCAGGCGAATCAAGGCCTTGGCGAGGCGAAGGGCTAATTCCTTAAATTGCCAGTAACAGCAATCTGAACCCATCCATGGCTGAATGGTTAAAGCACCCAATCATTGACTGGTTTTTGTAGGGTTAAAGGGCCTTTCTATTTATTGTATTGGTGGGGTTGGTTATCCAAGTGGTCAAATGCGTCTAATAGAATGGGTAAAGAAAGAGTAGCTGTGGATTGATCTCCTTTACCCGTCCATACTAAATAGAGTGTGGAAGTCATTGCTATTGATCGTACGCGGTGACGGTTAAGATTGGATTTGAGCCCTTAGGCAAAGGAGAGAGAAATCTATCTTTGCTATCACTGGCGCCTAAAGGATCGAAAGAGCTTGCATGGAACTCCAAGTCCCGCTTTGGGGACTTCCTATCCGTAAAGGTTACAGCTTTCGGGAAGATATTTTTGTAAAAGATCCACCCAACCCAATAGATAGGTACTACTAAAGGAATGTGGCAGTAATAGGTGAACCTCTCAACGCCATAGATGAGATATGCACTCGTGTATCCATAGTGAGGGACACTTTTGAGATTCATACGTATATAGAATACGGGAGTCCAATCCATATGGGAGGTCCATATAGGAGTTGCTTCCTCCTAAGCTAGGGTGGAATACGGAGCGAGACATTAGTAGCAGCACCGCTTGCTGGAGATAGGGACCATGCTTGATGACACCACAAGACAGGACTGATTACACCACTTTTAGTTACACCCCTTTTAGGGGCAACAGAATCAACCCATAAATCTAAAGGCTTATCCTTTTAGTAAGTTATCTTATCCGTTCGTACCCCATGCCCATGGGCTACTTCACTATTCCACAACTGTTTAAGAAGGATTACTTTTTAGAGAGAGTGAGGGACTAACTAGTCGTTAGGCCCGAGCGCTAACTCATTTCTCTATCTGAGAGTGGGTGGTCTACCCTTACACTTACAAGGTCTACTGCGGCTCAACTCTGTGGTGATCTATGAATTATGTATAGTAAGATGGCTTCCTGCTTTTGGAATGGATGTCGGAAAGAAAGCGAAGTAAGCATCCAACTCTGGTACTAGCAAACGATGACTCAGGAAAGGAAGTGAAGGATGAGGGAAGGGATTAGTGAGCGGACGGTGCAGCCTTAATCCTAAAGCCGTTGTTGCTAAAGTCTTAGAAAGCGAAGAGAGCGTGACGGTGAATCCTTAATCTCCGGTCTTGCTCTTAGAACCCGAGGAATAAAGATGCTCTTAGACAGGAGTGACACTGTGAACTTCGGGAATGCAGTAGTGGGAAGTTTGGGCAAGAGAATAGCTCGACTGAAAGGAGAGGAAGAAAGATAGTCGACTTAGAGTGGTAAGCTTATTCTCTGCTTTCAATAGAAAGAGTAGCAGGAATGAAAACCTTTCTTGGTGGATCCACTTTTCATTAATAGAAAGTGTCTTCGACTTCTTCCCCTGGATCACGCATGTAAGTAAACTAAGGACCTTTTGTTGAACGCGCACCATCCCTTCCTCTAATGAGATGTGATCTGTCTAGGGCTAGCTGAACTAAGCCTCATCTGAGGAGGGCTGCTTGATTACCGCTTCGCCCCTTGAATACCTTGCTTTCCCACCGCTCCGTGGGGGCCTCACTTGAGAGATGCGATTTGAAAGAAGAGAATTGGTTCTATCAGTTAATAACCTCTAATGAATCAGATCCCATCTGAGGTAAGTAAGATCAATTTTCTTACTATGCCTTGAGCCTTAAACTCTTCCTTATAGTCATGTCTACCTACGTCATTCTTTTGAAGTGAAGCAGAAAGCAGATGGACACAAGTGCACTAAAACCATTAGGCCCTCTCCATCTGCCCCTACTAAAGCACTCGAGGAAGAAGACAGTGCTTTACCGAAGAAGGCGCACCGGTTGATGCCAAGAAGTAGGCGGGCTTGTTGGTAGAGTTCCGCATAAGGCAGGGGAAGAGAAGGAGCGGTGAAGTAAGTGAAAAGAGAGGGCCGGTAGAAGACTCATCCGTGCCGTGAAGTCGGAATAAGCGCTGAAGTTTAAGCATCAGACCCACTAGTCGGCTAAGCCTTTTCAGGCCGAGGGTAGCCGGATTTTGAGATAGGATCTCCCCGGCCTGATAGGTTCAACTTGACGAATGACTGTCTCGAAAGTCCTGCACGAGTCGAAGACCTCATCCACCTTGGCATCGGCTAGGTCCCAGGCAACGCGTGAACTTTGACTTTCCTACTAAGGTAAGGTGCCATTGCAATCCGCGAGATGGTTGTCGGGAAGAAGTACGGGGACGAATATTCTTTTACTTGCTCTTATCTTAGTCCTCTAACGCCCACACCTGACTCAAAAAGAGATGCTCCTGGTAAGAAGAGAGGTTTTTGACCTTATACCGAATTCTATCCCATCTTCTCGGAATCAATGCAATTGGTGTGGAATGATTATTTCCCCATCTGTCTGTAGCTAGTTGGGGAAAGCCGCTTGAAGCTCATCTCGCCGGCTGACGTTAAACCAATTTAACATAGGAAGCTAAGGAGCTACTATAAATGGAAATGAAAGTCAATTGCTTGTTCAAGCGTAGCATGCGAGGATGAAGCCTTCTGATAAGCCTAGGACTCCGGTCAGGGACAAACCTTTGACGGTCACTTTCCGTTGCTCCATCTCTGAGAGAGGAGATTTTACCATCTTCCATCTCTATTGGGTGGAAAAGAGCTATTGCATAAATAAAGGCTGAAAGAGCCCAGCTACCGGTGACGGGTTCATTGACGAGTGAAAGAAAGCCTTGAATGGATTCGTCTGGGAAAGAGTCTCTTTCATCAACAACAGTCCTTCCTGAAGGAAATGGAAGACGGAGATAGAAGAAGCGGCTTTTCCGAGAGATTCAAGAACGATAGCAACTAAACTCGAAGTAGAGGAGATGGAATGGGAAGCAAGGGTCTTAATGGTCTAATCATGGTATGAATCTAGATCGAGTTCCCGAGCTGACTAAAGGAAGCCGGGAAAGCCAAGAGCTGAAAAGGGAAGAAAGCTTAAGACCGGACCTTGCAACTCAGCTCTTCGCGTAGGGCGAAGAGATCTAAGAAGGATCCCAATTGTTGAACTCGATTTCGAACGAGATCACTCTCTTTAAGCTTCCAAACCTGAGTTTGAGGCCATTATACTGAATAAATGTAGATAGAGAAAGAGGCTTAGCTTAGCCTACGTAACGCTATGGGAACAGCTTTTTTTGTCCGCTTTCAGCTATGCTATATAGATGGAAGCGCTACCTTGTGAAAGAAAACATCATATGTAAGTAAGTAGCATCTAGAATAGAATCCAGAGCAGCTAAGAAAATAAAATCGAGTAGCTTGCGGGCCGGTCGTCATTGCACACTAGCTGGTCAGTGGGGGTAAGAGAGTGTTCCGTTGGTCAACAACCAACCACATGAAACTTTAAACTATTATTAGAAATGGAAGAAAGGGTACTATATATTATTATATATATAGTAAGTAGAGCCCCAGAACGCAAAAAAGGTGGGGGAACCTGAGTGGTCACGATAGGAAAGAGAAATGACTATAAGGAACCAACGATTCTCTCTTCTTAAACAACCTATATCCTCCACACTTAATCAGCATTTGATAGATTATCCAACCCCGAGCAATCTTAGTTATTGGTGGGGCTTCGGTCCGTTAGCTGGTATTTGTTTAGTCATTCAGATAGTGACTGGCGTTTTTTTAGCTATGCATTACACACCTCATGTGGATCTAGCTTTCAACAGCGTAGAACACGTTATGAGAGATGTTGAAGGTGGCTGGTTGCTCCGTTATATGCATGCTAATGGGGCAAGTATGTTTCTCATTGTGGTTCACCTTCATATTTTTCGTGGTCTATATCATGCGAGTTATAGCAGTCCTAGGGAATTTGTTCGGTGTCTCGGAGTTGTAATCTTCCTATTAATGATTGTGACAGCTTTTACAGGATACGTACTACCTTGGGGTCAGATGAGCTTTTGGGGAGCTACAGTAATTACAAGCTTAGCTAGCGCCATACCTGTAGTAGGAGATACCATAGTGACTTGGCTTTGGGGTGGTTTCTCCGTGGACAATGCCACCTTAAATCGTTTTTTTAGTCTTCATCATTTACTCCCCTTTATTTTAGTAGGCGCCAGTCTTCTTCATCTGGCCGCATTGCATCAATATGGATCAAATAATCCATTGGGTGTACATTCAGAGATGGATAAAATTTCTTTTTACCCTTATTTTTATGTAAAGGATCTAGTAGGTTGGGTAGCTTTTGCTATCTTTTTTTCCATTTGGATTTTTTATGCTCCTAATGTTTTGGGGCATCCCGACAATTATATACCTGCTAATCCGATGCCCACCCCGCCTCATATTGTGCCGGAATGGTATTTCCTACCGATCCATGCCATTCTTCGTAGTATACCTGACAAATCGGGAGGTGTAGCCGCAATAGCACCAGTTTTTATATGTCTGTTGGCTTTACCTTTTTTTAAAAGTATGTATGTGCGTAGTTCAAGTTTTCGCCCTATTCACCAAGGAATATTTTGGTTGCTTTTGGCGGATCGCTTACTACTAGGTTGGATCGGATGTCAACCTGTGGAGGCACCATTTGTTACTATTGGACAAATTCCTCCTTTTGTTTTCTTCTTGTTCTTTGCCATAACGCCCATTCTGGGACGAGTTGGAAGAGGAATTCAAAATTTTTACACGGATGAGACTGATCAGTGAAAAATTCTTACACCAATCATTTACGAGTGAGTATTACACCAAGAATTAATTGACAAGCGCATGAGTTTGATAGTTGGCTATGTTGATATAGCTTAGATAGGAATAAGATACTCTACTAACTATAGGGTGAGAATGAAGAAGAAAAGAGACCGGAACGACACGGAAGGAAACAGAGAGGAAAGACTTAAACAAGCTTGACCGTGCTAACCAGAGCAGGAACATCCAAATTTAAGACCGAATACATGTACATGACGGAACGACATATTAAATAAATAATACGTGATCTGATTTGATAGGCTGCCTGCAGAAAAAGTTTACCGGCCACATAACAATTCATTCTTGTGTGTAGCGCGTGGGGCCATGTCTCCCGAACGATCATAATACGGCCGCTCATCTAATATCAAATCAATCGGTAGATCTCACTTCCCTTCCCCCATACCATATCCGGAAGGGATAGCGTATCTACAGAAGAGAGAGTATGGGCTCTTACCCTTAATTTTGTATGGAGCACCCCTTCAAGTTTCAGATCTCTATGGAGTTCCATATCCTGTTACAGATCTTCCAGATGTAGAGACAGATCCAAAGCCATTTGATCGAGATCGAGTATGCTAATCAGTATGCTAACGCGAATCTCTAACGGTCGTAATCAAGTCTCTCAATCGCTCTCTCCTGTCCTTAACTCTCGAAAGTCTTGCAAGGCTCTCAAACGGCCTAACTGTCGTAACGGTCGCGGGGGTTCGGAATGAAAGGAAAGAAGCTTTGCTGCTTCAATCTTATATGTGTGATCTTCGCTTCGTGCTGCTGACGTGTTTTTTGCTTGGGATGAGTGCGTAGTGGGCCTTGCTTTCATAATCCCTATTGACGCAACCTGTGGCTTCGTGTTCCACAGACTGCGCACAAGCGCTAAAAAAAAAAGGGCACTCTGTGGCGAAGTTTGTCCATTACGAAGTCTAGGGTACCCATGCGTTCACCAAGGGGGCATTTACGAGAAGCGTTCACCGAATCCGAATCCTCTACTTTCCTTGGTCGTTCACCTGCTCGGTCTGGTAAACCTTACCCGCTGGCTTGGACGAGTACAGTTCACTGATTTGAATCACTTAAACTAAAGCTCTTATATCCGTAGGACTTAAACCTTCTTTTCTTAATAGAAACAATAGCTCCTAAATCCAAAGTAGATCACATTTTTTGAGGCCTTATTTCGATTTCAGCACTCGAGTAGACTCCGAAGGTCTCAGTGGTGGGCTTTGGTTGGGATGGCTCAAATATGTGCCTTTGACCTCCCAAATTATGACCCATGCAAAAGACAACAACAACAAAAACAAATGTTGTGGTCTTTTCCTGATCCAGGTACATCTGCGCTCAATACAGATGGATGTCCCAAGGGGAACCCGGGACCAGCCAGCATTATAGGAATCATAAGAGATGATAGAGGAGTGTGGATCTGTGGATACTTTGGGAAAATTCCAGACACAACTAGCCTTGAAGCAGAACTATGGAGCATCTTTAAGGGGTTGAGCCTTGTAAGGGATAGAAGAATACCACGCTTAATGGTGGAAACTTACTCCCAAGCTGCAATAGAGCTTATCCAAGACAAAGAAAAGGGGCAAGGATATAGTGTAAATGTGCCACCAACAAATAGAAAGAAGGTTAGCCCGAGAAAGCACCTTGGTTTAGGTTCTTTTTCATTGGCATGTGATAGGGCGAGGAGGTCCACCGCTGAGAGCCAGAAGGGAAAGACATACATGGCACCAATCCAATCTCAAGAACTATTATTCAACCATTTCTGTGTCGCTGACTGGGGTCTCTGCCCCTCTGGGGAATCCATAGAAAGCAAAACAATTCCATAAAGTGAAAATTGAAGCTATTGCTGTCGGTCTCGATTCATTCTCTTTTCTAGTCTGATCATGGCATATGTCATGCTCATCTATTCTATAGTCAAAGCAGGAGCCCATCCTTAGCAACGTGCCCCGGTTGTCATGTTTGTGTTTGTGTGTGTCTGAGTGGGACCTTTCCTCTTTCTGTGAGGGTGCGTATTTTCAAGGTGTCCTTAGATTATTATATCAAAAATCAGTCTATCTTTCTTCTTTTACTATATCGCTTTGCCGCAACGTATCCCAGGTTGGCTACCTGTCTCTGCAGGAATAGGAAGGTGCCTCTAGCAGATTGCCCTTTCTTTTCCTTTCCTGGGCTAGGTAACCGTTAATGGAATATCCGAGGCAAGAATTTTCTGCTTTGTGGAGTCAACTCGTCTTCCCCGAAGCGGAACCCACGTATAAATTAGTGTATACATATGCACTTACAGTTACAGATACAGAAGGCGCAATCGGAGCACTAAGATCATGGGGTGAAGGCACACTGTCATTACACGATGGGTAAGGTGCGGAGCTACACTCTAAAGACAGATTCACTAGATTCCGACCTTCCCGCTGCTCTGTATAGTCCTATTGGAGGGCAATACAATACTCTAACGATTCCTGCCTTGGTTGATGATGAATTACCTTACTCCCTTTCCATACCGGGTCTAGGGGTATAGTCTATTCTATAATATACTCTTCTTCTATCACAGAAATAGCTAAATCGGAAGTTAAGCCCTATAAGCACTTCACTGAAACTAAAAAGAACAACAAGAGCAATACCTCACAGGCTAAAGCAGGAACAAGGGGCGCAAGCGAAAGCAGTCTTTAGAAGTCTAAACTAAGAAAGACTTACGAACCATAAAGGAAGGATAAGAGCCGTAGCTACAAAGCAAAAGAAGTTGTCGGAGGCGATGCGACGATACTCACCTCAGCCTCTCTGGCGGCATTAGTTACCAGATTCATTCAGTGACAGCCTTAGGATAAGGAATTCAAGATCGGCGACATCTTCCTCCTCAAGGCTTCCTTAGCTACAGGATTCCTATTCTAAACCTAGGCGGGTTCGGCCTTATCCTGATAGTTCTGGGCGTACTCCTCTTCCTAGTTCCCTGACTATTATGGTAAGGTAAAACTCTGTAGAATCCTCCGGATCAACTCCAAGCTAGGCGGATTACCCGCCAATATTCTCCTCCCCTGGAAGCTCCTACCTAGCGGGAAATGTCAATGTTTGAGCTCTAGCGGATGTCGCGGATCTTGAACTCTTTTGTTGCCGATCTGGAAGTCCTTTATTTTCATTTAAGAAATAGTCGGCTTCTTTATTCCCTTACCGAGTAGACGAGAATGGCACCGTGAATTCATTTCTTTCAATAGCTGCTCCGCTTCAACAAAGCTTGACCCGCCTTTCGCCGCCTCAAAAGAAAGTGGTTAAGTCTTCGTTCTTACCGGTGACATCTCCGCTTTTCCCTTAGCCCGTAGGGAATTTATCTTCTATGAGTTAGGATTCCTTTGAAAGTCTGACTATAATTCTCAAATTATAGCTAGTTGTCTTCTTCTCTTGCAGCAGAAAGACATTCTAACTTTCAATTTAATTTAAAGAAAAGAAAGGAGAGCCCCAACCCAACTTCGCCAACCAAGGGAACATCTCAGCCTCTACTTTTGGAATGAGATCGGGACGTCCGACAAGATAAACTTCGATAGCCACGTGGCCAAGAAAGCTACAAGTTCATCTGGGTCTTTATGCTTATCGCCTGCCTCGATCTTCTGGGCTTGTCGGGATCAGGATTAACTGGCTCGAACTCCTTAAACCAGTGGCGTACTCAAGAAGCAAAATGTGCTCACTTCTGTTTTACAAGTCAGATTGCATTTGAAATTGGTGCTCAACAGAAGGGTTACAAACCGGAGAGACAGATGACGAGTCTACCTATGAAAACTCACTCTTTATAGAAGGATTGATTTTACCAGCAGATAGATTTATACGTTAAAGCTTTCAGTCAGGACAGTACTTTACAGATTAGTAAAACAGCAGTTACTACCTATTAGTAGTAAAATGTCGCAGATCCGCTGCGTGACTTAGAACCTGAAAGACAGTCTAGTTTTATCTGAGTCGAAAAGGCTAGTCGTTATCTGACCTCTCCTCATCGATGCTATTTAGGTTGGCTCGAGTACCTATGCTTACCGACAGCAACTCGTGCTCCTAACTTGCATACAGCTCCTAGCGCAATAAGTAGCCTTAGCGCATAGCGCATCCGACAGCCAGCCCTATGAACTAGCTTACCAGCTCGACCTTTAACGACGGGACAACAAACAAAGGACATTTAACCGAAGAGCTCTAGACCAATAGACCCAAGCAGAGCTAAAGAGCTGGCTAAATACGGATCGGTACAAGTACTACAAGTAGCCCTTTCTAGCTCCAATGCGGATAACGAAAAGAGAACAAGGACTAATAGACCAGTAGACCAATAGGCCAAGTTACACGGCTAAAAGGAAAGCGCTCGGCTCGCTCCAAGCATTCCGCTCTATAGTTCTCTTGAATACTTCCACCTATCAGCCTGTGACCCTCCCCTCGTATTAAGAATAAGAAGTAGAGCTCAATCCCATCTTCTTCTAAGTCGAGTGACTCCGCTCCGTTCCAGTGATGTTTAGCCGCGATAGATACGTAGCTCGGGGCCTTCTTGCAGGTCTTATCGTACCACTTGCTCTCAATCCCGTAATGCCCTTGTTATAGAAGCCTTTTCATTTCAAGTGCGGGCTAGCCGGCTTTCAAGCCTTTTATTTTAGTACCCTAACGATAAGCTAGGACCAAACTAAACTGATGTGATGTGACCCACGCACGCCCCTGAGTCTTAGGCCCTTTCATTAGAAAGAAAGCCTGTAAGGGAAAGGCCCAGCCCACAAAAGCTCAGTTTCAATTGAGTCTAAGTGAATACACTACGCCATATAGTTCGGGCAGTTCGGGATAAGAAAGCTTCTTACCAGCGTTAGGAGGAAAGAGTTGTTCAAGAAGAAAGCTGTACATGAAGGTACGGTATCCGCAGTTGGTGTTATAGAAGTGGCGGTCTTGAATAAGCAAGCGGTGCAATTTCTGTTACAAAAAGAGCTGTTGAGTAAATAGAGGCTCTGGTCCTATCCTGTTGATGACGAATAAGAGTTTATGCTATAGCCTGAATGTGGTGATACCAACTAGTATCATATAGTTGAGTGAAAGCTAGATATCCCTTTCATTCCGGAAGTTCTCGCTTACCGAGCCACGCGAAGAGTACCAGACCGGTGCTTGTACGTCTGCCCATTCCAGGGTCGATAGAGTCTACGAACGGAGTGAACCAAGTCAAATGAATTGTTTTTCGAGACCAAGAGTGAGTCGTAGATAGAAAGACCTCTCCTATCCGCTGCTCATGGACGGGACTCTGGGAAAAGAAAAGGGTTCTTAGATACCTTCTTAAAGTTCAGTAGAGAAATTCAGTCCTTCTTTACTTGAGCACTGGTTAGACCGCTTGCAGGCTTTCTTATGGAACTAAAGCATAATATGACTTGCTTAATCTCTTTCTGGCTGTAGCTGTAACCATTGGCATTGTCTGTCCCAGCGGGGTAATGGTAACGCGAATCCCTTTAGTTCGATTTGATCCTTATGGGTTCCAAACCTTTTGAATCAAAGTAGAGTAGGTTTAGGTTGCTTTCTTTTTCAATCTTTCTCTGATCCTAGCCGTGTAGTGGATCCGGCTTTAGTCGGCTAAAAAGAGGTGTGTGTGGCCGGGCTTCTTTCTTTATAGTGCTGCCCGCCCCCTTCTTCATTCATCCATTTAGGCCCGACTAGGAACACGTGGATCCAGGGAACCTGGCTCGGGAACAGCTTCTTACTAGTGGGGGCTAATCACAGTAAGAGAGTCCAATCTCTGAAATAGAGCTTAGTCTCTCCATAGTAGTATACTAGTAGAAAGCGTAGGTTATGACTTGATCCAATAGAGTAAGAACACCTTTCTATCTAAAAGAAATGGTGCTCGATGAAACAATCCAGATTCCACACTATGCTGTGGGCTGGGGGTAGAGCTGCTCTGCGAAGCTGGGCGTTAAGTGTTCTTATGGAGGAACCATAGACGAAAGAGAATAGAAAGGGCCTTCAAAAAAGAGCGATGGAGTGATGGGCAACCTTAGTCTATATGTTGCTCGTGAGCCGCCAAGTACCAGTCTCGCAACAGTACTGGCGCAAAAGGATCGGTCCTTCACTTGCTGATCGTTCGCGAGTCGAACTCGCTCTCTTGCCACGCCCTTCACTCACTCGCTTGAGTCGGACTCAATCACTCTTTTTGTTTGGAGGATCATTCGTTCTTCACTCTCTTGCTATTACCCGCAGGGAGCGCAGCAACCAAGGTGCATATTATCATATAGAAACAAGCGAAGCGTAGCGAATCACATAGATAAGCCCCTACCTGCCAGCGCGCGGATGGATAGGGCGGGCGAAGCGCGAAGAGGATGGATGTCTGAGCGGTTGAAAGAGTCGGTCTTGAAAACCGAAGTATTGATACCGGGGGTTCGAATCCCTCTCCATCCGCGAAAGAGACGAGACACACGGGAATGATTTTTTCCAGAAATAGAGGGCTTGCGGGGTCCTCAAATAGCTATGGCTTTTCTTTATTCCTTTGGTGCCGGTGATTTCATCACTTGACGACTCGAAAAGACAATTCATGATGGATTGGTTTAGCCCGTTTTACCCTCTCTTTCCCGTTACTTAAAGTTCATTTTTTGATTTCATCCACCCACGCATCACAGTAATCTCAGACAGTACCTGCTGACACTCATCTTCATAGAGGTCAGTAGGCACTGTCTTAAGATCTGTAGGCTTATAAGCCTTCCGCAGGCGATCTATAAGAAAGCCTCGGAGATACGGATTAAGTGGACGACCGCGGCCAAGCCATATCTCAAGTGGTAAGTTACGCTTATCCCAAATCGCGCGAAGTCGTAAGACTTTGGGCGACTGAGTATGGTTTAAGCGCGAAAGCGTTCTATACCCAATCCCATACAGACGACAGAACGTACTAAACCGTTTAATCGGATAAAGATTTAAAACGGAATAGAGTCCTGGAATATTCTGGGAGTTGAGCAGGTTTCTAACAGACACAGGAGAGAAATCCTTAGTCATGTTATGACACCTAAAACGCTTCGCAAACTCAGCACCACCAGTGTTAGAAACTAAAGACTTAGGTATAGATATATCTACGCCAAAGTCACTAACTATTTGGTGGTACTTGGACGCAACTCGTTCATCGGCGATACATACGTCATCGCCTAAGATAGCATAACGATCGAAATATCGACCCGGATACACCAGCTCTGCACAATATTGCACCACTAAGTGGTGGCTTAGAGTGAAGAGCGGCCAAGACGACAAATATCCTAATGGCTGACCTACAGCGAAATTCACTACAGGTCGGCCCTTGGCAAAAGGATATTCTACAAGAACACCAGTATTCGGAGGACGCTCAATCTGGTTTGTAACCACATGAGGGTCCGATGGATGAACAGGTGACCTGCAGAACGGTACCTCAAATAACGATAAGGAGAGGATAGAGGTAACAAAACCTTCAACCTCCCTACCGAAGAGGACCGCTAAGACGTCTCCTTGTAGATATAAGGGCCACCTATCTGTGGCGGACTTAAGATCATACGAGAAAACGTTCTTAGATCCAACCAGCCTATCTAACTAAGGGTGACAACTGATTATAGGTGCCATCCATAGGTAGCGTTGCTAAAGCACTCATTAACCAATCGTGTAAAGGCTTTAACAACCGCTGGTTTATATAGTTGCCAATTGCGAATATTCGTCGCTTTCCTGCGCCAGATTCTGTAGACTGAGCTAACCTACCGGGCGAACCATATTTTGGTATACCACCCGGGTTCCCCTCGAATTGCTGTTGGAATATGGGGTATGAAGCCCGCATAGACCACAGAGAGATCTCTGTATTACAGCGATCAAGGGCATAACGGACATAAGGAAACCAAAGTGGAAATCCAGGCTCAGCGAAGTCGCAATCGACCCATCTAGGGTCAGAGTACAACTCGTAAGCCAGGAACCATTCAAATTCCTCTTTTAGATTGAGGAAGATTCCTTTTTTGTCTTTCCATTTGGACCCTCTGTCGGAAGGTATAGCTTTCCACGTGGGTTCCCATGTGATCCCTTGATACATAGGGATGGTTAGCGCACGTTTCCAGTACCGATGGAGCAATTTTGGGACATGACAAATGAATTGAGATATTGCATTCTCAACTCTGTCAACGTCCTTAACCGGTGACACAATACTCTTTTTTAGTATAGAACGGTCGACTCGCTTAGCGAGACGAATCGCTCGACACAAAGAGAAGTAAGATAAATATATCTTAACAAATGTGTCAGCACGTTCATCCTTCTTTAAAATAAGTTTTCGATGATAAGAAGGAATGATCCTCGGTAAACCGGAACCAGTCAAAGACACAGGTACGGGTAATTGAGATTTAGGTTGAGGAACCCCAGCGTAAGCTTTCTGCAAGCATACAGCAGCTTGCTGAAAATAAAGCGAAGCGAACAAGGGGCCAGACCTCTTCCGTAAATACAAAACCCGCTTGGCAACTAGGTGAGCTCCGCTCCGACACAAAGCTCCTTGGTTAAACCATCAGTGATCACTAGAATCACCTTGTTAAAGGTAGATTTTAGTGACCCAAGATCTTCTAAGATCTTGTACCACTTTCTGGCTTTCAATGCCAGAAGTTTATCAAAGAGTAGCCTCATAGAAGTCATAGCAAGAATTTCTTTCTATGGTTCCTAGTCAGGTGCGACCTGACGCAGAGAAGTGTCCAGACCAAGGATGATTAAATCTCCGCTGAGCTGGCTTCCCCGTCACCGCTCCCTGAGAGAGGGCAATGCTCTCTCAGTCTATGAAGTCACAAGACTTCACTTTGATAAACCTCTGAGCCTTTGGAAGACACCAAGACTCACCTAAATGACACTATGTTGCAAGTGTCAAGGGGGGGTACCTGGTTGACCAACAGGACTCTGTGTGTCACAGAGTGAGGTTAAATCGACATATGTGCCGACCCGATTATAGATCGGACACACCGTCCGATTCGCCTCTGGACGGATCTGACTGACGCTGCAAAGCAGACGACAATCATTGGCCGCTAGGGTGGTCAAACCCTACACCAACAGGATTTCTCCTGTCGATGCCCCATCTTAATACTAGAAAGAGACTTTCAGCTTTCACTCTCATAGCAAAGCAAGAAGCTATGCTTATTATTATACGTCATTCTAAAGATAAGGAAGGGCGCCTCTGGACCTTTTTTTTGGAAATCCCCCATTGCTAATTCCTTTTTGGCGGTTGTTTTCTTGCTTCTACCTTCCCTAGTAGCAATATATCTTCCCTGTGGCCCTTCCATTCGATGTGAGTCCATTCGAGTCTGTTGTAGTTTACTTCTAGGCAGTGGCAGTCCTACTTGCAGCTGTTGGGAGTGCCCTTGCTAAGCCTAAGACCCTCCCCTCTTAAAGAGCTAATGGTTTATGTCGGTCCAAAAAAGCTTATTTTGATGTTTGATGGCAGGCCAGTAACAACTATAGTTTTCTTTGCTGTCGGTCCAGCCGAGTTAGTAGAAGTGCCCGTAGCAGACAGTGCGTAATCTTATATAGAGTTGGATTCTTTCCTGCCTAAAATACTTACTTGGAGAAAGATAGAGCTTGAAAGGCCCTGTAACAAGCGCTTACCGCAGGAAGACGGACTAGAACTCGATTGAAGGCTTTAGCATTCCAATCTGATCTAGTTGCTTTTCATTCAATAATCCCGCTTTTGCCTAAGAAACTGAAAAGCTTGAAAATCCCCTTGACTCATCTAATGCTCTTCCACTGGCAGGAAGTAGAACAGAAACTGTTTGAGGGGCTCCTGTCCCTACTGATAACAAATGAACGTGGTTATCAAGAGTTAGAAAGAGAAAGATGACACATCAATCTTCTGTACCGAATGGGCCGGACCCTGTTCGTGCTGCGGAATGAATCTAGTCACCATCCGATTTAGCTCTTTTTATTTTAGTATGGAAATGGCTTAAGGAAGCCAATGACTCGAGTTCAATTAGTTTGGCTAAGCCGGCAAGAGAGATGGAGTCACTAAGCCCTAACGTTAGATCCATTATCTCACAGAGTGAACGAGATTCGGATCAATCATAAAAAAGTCAAGTAGGACAGAACCATTCGCTGCGAACAAGTCTTCTTTCAGAAGCAGTTCTCTTATCCGTTCTTGTTAGCTAGGGATTCTGTGTTGAAGCTCATCAAGCAAAATC
>JAVHNK010000024.1:0-2500 GCA_031216115.1 Senna siamea
CCGCTTCTTGCTTGTGGGCGGTTCGAGGTGATGGTAATCGCCGCTTCTAATTGCTTGCTCGTAGGTGGGGCGTGCCCTCGAACGCCATGGCCTGGTGCATGGCGGTAGCCGATCCGACTCTCCTCTCCATGGCATTAACCCGCCTTGCTTGTGGGCATGTCTGAGGTGATGGTAATCGCCGCCAATTGCTTGCTTGTGGGGCGGGGCGTGCTTCTCCGAACGCCATGGCCTGGTGCATGGCGGAGCCGCCCGACCTCCTTTTCCATGGCGTTAACCCGCCTTGCTTGTGGGCATGTCTGAGGTGATGGTAATCGCCGCTTCTAATTGCTTGCTTGTGGGACGGGGCGCGCCTGGAACGCCATGGCCTGGTGCATGGTGGTAGCCGATCCAATCCCGGCGCCATGGCCTGGTGCATGGTTGTTGCCTTTCGACATAAGATTGTTGCCTTTCGACATAAGAGTGTTGCCTTTCGACATAAGATTGTTGCCTTCGACATACAATGGTTGCCTTTCTCGCGATGTGCATGCCTAGCGCTGTTCGATTGATGCCACCGATGCCTCCATTTGCTCGTGGTGCCCTCGGGCATGCGGTGTGGTTCGCTTGGTGGCGCTGGTTGAAGTAATACGGCCGTGTGTGAGTGGTGATTTGATTGTTCCCGCTGGCTGGTTCGCTTGTGCATCGAATCTGGCTCACGGCTATCCTCCTCATCCCTACCCATTGGCATTGATTGATGCCCTTGTTTTGACGGCCGATGATGGTTGCCCTTGTGTCGCCTACCCATTGATGTGGAATTTATTATCCCCAGATGTCCCTCCATCCATCCGCTCCTCGAAATATAGGGTTTGGCGAGGACCATGAAGTAGCCCTTGTGTTCCATCCGGCCACAATCGTGGGCGCAGGGTGGCCAGCGAGGACTCATCGATCTCTGATGCGGCATGCCGTGGATGCAGTGGTCGCCGAATGCCCTCGCATGTCCCAACATAGACCTAATTCTTGCATGACGATCGCACTTGGCATGCTATGACCTTCTTGGCCATGTGTCGAGGGTTGTGCAAACAGGCGGCCCGCCAAATGAGGATTGCTACCTGGTTGATCCCGCCAGAGTCATATGCTTGTCTCAAAGATTAAGCCATGCATGTGTAAGTATGAACAAATTCAGATCGTGAAACCGCGAATGGCTCATTAAATCAGCTTATAGTTTGTTTGATGGTATCTACTACTCTGATAACCGTAGTAATTCTAGAGCTAATACGCAACAAACCCCGACTCACCTAAGGGACGATTTATTAGATAAAGGTCAACGCTGGCTCGCCCGCTGCTCGATGATTCATGATAACTGACGGATCGCACTCTATCAGGTGCCGGGCGACGCATCATTCAAATTTCTGCCTCTATCAACTTTCGATGGTAGGATAGTGGCCTACCATGGTGGTGACGGTGACTGAGAATTAGGTTCGATTCCTGAGAGGGAGCCCGAGAAACGGCTACCACATCCAAGGAAGGCAAGAGCGCCAAGAAATTACCCAATCCTCGACACCGGAGGTAGTGACAATAAATAACAATACCGCTCATCGAAGTCCGTAATTGGAATGAGTACAATCTAAATCCCTTAACGAGGATCCATTGAGGGCAAGTCCGTGCCGAAATGCGTAATTCCAGCTCCAATAGCGATATTTAAGTTGTTGCGCTTAAAAAGCTCGTAGTCGACCTTGGGTCGGGTCGACGGCCCGCTCGTGTGCACCGGCCGGCTCGTCCCTTCGCCGGCGATGCGCTCCTGGCCTTAATTGGCCGGGTCGTGCCTCCTGGGTGCGTTACTTTGAAGAAATTAGAGTGCTCAAAGCAAGCCTACGCCTCGATACATTAGCATGGGATAACATCATAGGATTCTCGATCCTATTGTGTCAGCCTTCGGATCGGAGTAATGATTAACAGGACAATGGGGCATTCGTATTTCATAGTCGAGGTGAAATTCTTGGATTTATGAAAGACGAACAATCGCGAAAGCATTTGCCAAGGATGTTTTCATTAATCAAGAACTAAAGTCGGGGCTCAAGACGATCGATACCGCCCTAGTCTCAACCATAAACGATGCCGACCAGGATCACGGATGTTGCTTTTAGACTCGCCGCACCTTATGAGAAATCAAAGTTTTTGGGTTCCGGGAGTATGGTCGCAAGGCTGAAACTTAAAGGAATTGACGGAAGGGCACCACCAGAGTGGAGCCCGCGCTTAATTTGACTCAACACGGGAAACTTACCAGGTCCGCATATAGTAAGGATTGACAGACCGAGAGCTCTTTCTTGATTCTATGGGTGGTGGTGCATGGCCGTTTTAGTTGGTGGAGCGATTTGTCCGTTAATTCCGCTAACTAACGAGACCTCACCGCTAACTAGCTATGCGGAGGCGACCCTCCGCGCCGCCTTCTTAGAGGGACTACGGCCGCTAGGCCAAGGAAGTTTGAGGCAATAACAGTCCGTGATGCCCTTAGATGTTCTGGGTC
>JAVHNK010000024.1:7500-94853 GCA_031216115.1 Senna siamea
TTGAGTGCCGTGCAAGTGCTTGATTTATGCAAAATCTCACGTGCATATGGGGTCCAAACTGAAGCTTATGTGCCAAGGAAGCTACCCAAGAAGTTTCGGGCAATCCGCTTATTTTCTATTTTTCCTGATTTTTGAAGGTGGAAAATTCATAAAAATTCCACGGTGTCCAAAAATCGTGAAATTTGGTGAGGAAGCTAAACATGTTTTTCTAAGCATGCCTGCAAAAATGGCGCGAAAATTCGATCTCTAGCCCGAAACCATGTCTGACATGCCACGACTACCATGACAATGCCATGACAAAGCCACGACTACCATGACAATGTCAGACATGTCATGGCCTCGCCCACGACCGAAGTCGCGACATCGCCAAACCATTGAGTGCCGTGCAAGTGCTTGATTTATGCAAAATCTCACGTGCATATGGGGTCCAAACTGAAGCTTATGTGCCAAGGAAGCTACCCAAGAAGTTTCGGCAATCCGCTTATTTTCTATTTTTCCTGATTTTTGAAGGTGGAAAATTCATAAAAATTCCACGGGTGTCCAAAATCGTGAAATTTGGTGAGGAAGCTAAACATGTTTTTCTAAGCATGCCTGCAAAAATGGCGCGAAAATTCGATCTCTAGCCCGAAACCATGTCTGACATGCCACGACTCGCCATGACAATGCCATGACAGCCACGACTACCATGACAATGTCAGACATGTCATGGCCTCGCCCACGACCGAAGTCGCGACATCGCCAAACCATTGAGTGCCGTGCAAGTGCTTGATTTATGCAAAATCTCACGTGCATATGGGGTCCAAACTGAAGCTTATGTGCCAAGGAAGCTACCCAAGAAGTTTCGGGCAATCCGCCATTTTCTATTTTTCCTGATTTTTGAAGGTGGAAAATTCATAAAAATTCCACGGTGTCCAAAAATCGTGAAATTTGGTGAGGAAGCTAAACATGTTTTTCTAAGCATGCCTGCAAAAATGGCGCGAAAATTCGATCTCTAGCCCGAAACCATGTCTGACATGCCACGACTACCACGACAATGCCATGACAAAGCCACGACTACCATGACAATGTCAGACATGTCATGGCCTCGCCCACGACCGAAGTCGCGACATCGCAAAACCATTGAGTGCCGTGCAAGTGCTTGATTTATGCAAAATCTCACGTGCATATGGGGTCCAAAATTGCTTATGTGCCAAGGAAGCTACCCAAGAAGTTTCGGCAATCCGCTTATTTTCTATTTTTCCGGATTTTTTAAAGTTTCAAAAGTAAAAATTGTAAAATATTCTATGGGTGTCCAAAATTATGAAATTTGAGGAGGTGGGTAATCATATTTTTCTAAGCATGCCTGCAAAAATCGTGCGAAAATTCGATCTCTAGGTACAAAAACTTATGTTGGTCGGGCGAAAAGTATATCATCTCCTCACGGAGTGAATAGTTGCGCTTTGCTCTTTAGGGGGCTCATTCCTAGGTGCCATGCACCCCCTCACCCCATGCACTCAAGCTTGTCTACCCATGACTTGCAAGTGTGCTAGTGGGTGGTCCCTCGAGAGAGCTAAGGTGTGGCACCGCGGTGGTCGGTCAGGTACTCCGGCCGTCGGCCGGCGAAACGCCGGCGGCGACCGACCACCGCTTTTCCTGGCGAACCCCAAAAAATTTCTTTACAAAGAGGAAGGCGTTTTCAAGACGCTTTCATGGGGATGTTGGAATTGCACAAACCGAGCCCTAACTCGCAATCTAGTATCACAATCAAGTGCTTTGAGGGTCAGGCATGTGGCGGTGTGATTCGGGTTCCACGTAATCAAACGCCATGTGATGGCTTGAGAGGGCATGCGCGTGGTGCTAGTGTCGCGGGGTTCACCTAAACCGGCGGGACATTCCTTGAACATGCTTTTGCGGGCTTGGCAACGGCGAACGTAAGGAGTCGCGACCGCCAGACCAAGGGGCTTGGGATGGGGTGGCTTGATGTGGACGGGGACACATGCATGGTATTAACCTATCTTGGCGTGTGGGCATGTCCGAGGCGATTTTTGGTTGCTTCTAATTGCTTGCTTGTGGGAGTGGGGCGTGCCCTCTCGCATGTTCTGGAAAAACACAGTACACGATGCCATGGCCTGGTGCATGGCGGTAGCCGATCCGACCTCCTCTCCATGGCATTAACCCGCCTTGCTTGTGGGCATGTCTGAGGTGATGGAAATCGCCGCTTCTAATTGCTTGCTTGTGGGTGGGGCGTGCTCTCGAACGCCATGGCCTGGTGCATGGTGGGAGCCGCTCGACCTCCCGCCCATGGCATTAACCCGCCTTGCTTGTGGGCATGTTCGAGGTGATGGTAATCGCCGCTTCTAATTGCTTGCTTGTGGGGTGGGGCGTGTTCTCGAACGCCATGGCCTGGTGCATGGCGGTAGCCGATCCGACCTCCTTTCCATGGCATTAACCCGCCTTGCTTGTGGGCATGTCTGAGGTGATGGTAATCGCCGCTTCTAATTGCTTGCTTGTGGGGCGGGGCGTGTTCTCCGAACGCCATGGCCTGGTGCATGGCGGTAGCCGATCCGACTCTCCTCTCCATGGCATTAACCCGCCTTGCTTGTGGGCATGTTCGAGGTGATGGTAATCGCCGCTTCTAATTGCTTGCTTGTGGGCGGGGCGTGTTCTCCGAACGCCATGGCCTGGTGCATGGTGGGAGCCGCTCCGACCTCCTTTCCATGGCATTAACCCGCCTTGCTTGTGGGCGTGTTCGAGGTGATGGTAATCGCCGCCTAATTGCTTGCTCGTGGCGGGGCGTGTTCTCCGAACGCCATGGCCTGGTGCTTGGCGGTAGCCGTTCCGACCTCCTCTCCATGGCATTAACCCGGCTTGCTTGTGGGCTTGTCTGAGGTGATGGTGATCGCCGCGTCTAGTTGCTTGCTTGTGGGGGGGCGTGTTCTCCGAACGCCATGGCCTGGTGCATGGCGAGCCGCTCCGACCTCCTTTCCATGGCGTTAACCCGCCTTGCTTGTGGGCATGTCTGAGGTGATGGTAATCGCCGCTTCTAATTGCTTGCTTGTGGGATGGGGGCGCCTGGAACGCCATGGCCTGGTGCATGGTGGTAGCCGATCCAATCCCGATGCCATGGCCTGGTGCATGGTTGTTGCCTTTCGACATAAGATTGTTGCCTTTCGACATAAGAGTGTTGCCTTTCGACATAAGATTGTTGCCTTTCGACATACAATGGTTGCCTTTCTCGCGATGTGCATGCCTAGCGTTGTTCGATTGATGCCACCGATGCCTCCATTTGCTCGTGGTGCCCTCGGGCATGCGGTGTGGTTCGCTTGGTGGCGCGGTTGAAGTAATACGGCCGTGTGTGAGTGGTGATTTGATTGTTCCCGCTGGTCGGTTCGCTTGTGCATCGAATCCGCTCATGCTATCCTCCTCATCCCTACCCATTGGCATTGATTGATGCCCTCTGTTTTGACTGGCCGATGATGGTTGCCCTTGTGTCGCCTACCCATTGATGTGGAATTTATTATCCTCAGATGTCCCTCCATCCATCCGCTTCCTCGAAATATAGGGTTTGGCGAGGACCATGAAGTAGCCCTTGTGTTCCATCCGGCCACAATCGTGGGCGAGGGTGGCCGCGAGGACTCACCGATCTCTGATGCAAAGGCATGCCGTGGATGCAGGTCGCCGAATGCCCTCGCATGTCCCAACATAGACCTAATTCTTGCATGACGATCGCACTTGGCATGCTATGACCTTCTTGGCCATGTGTCGAGGGTTGTGCAAATGCGCGTCCGCCAAATGAGGATTGCTACCTGGTTGATCCCGCCAAAGAGTCATATGCTTGTCTCAAAGATTAAGCCATGCATGTGTAAGTATGAACAAATTCAGATCGTGAAACCGCGAATGGCTCATTAAATCGCTTATAGTTTGTTTGATGGTATCTACTACTCTGATAACCGTAGTAATTCTAGAGCTAATACGCAACAAACCCCGACTACCTAAGGGACGATTTATTAGATAAAGGTCAACGCGCTCGCCCGCTGTTCGATGATTCATGATAACTGACGGATCGCACGGCCATTGTGCCGGCGACGCATCATTCAAATTTCGCCTCTATCAACTTTCGATGGTAGGATAGTGGCCTACCATGGTGGTGACGGTGACTGAGAATTAGGTTCGATTCCTGAGAGGAGCTCGAGAAACGGCTACCACATCCAAGGAAGGCAAGAGCGCCAAGAAATTACCCAATCCCGACACTGGGAGGTAGTGACAATAAATAACAATACCGCTCATCGAAGTCCGTAATTGGAATGAGTACAATCTAAATCCCTTAACGAGGATCCATTGAGGGCAAGTCCGTGCCGCAGCCGCGTAATTCCAGCCCAATAGCGATATTTAAGTTGTTGCGCTTAAAAAGCTCGTAGTCGACCTTGGGTCGGGTCGACGGCCCGCCTCGTGTGCACCGGCCGGCTCGCCCTTCGCCGGCTGATGCGCCCTGGCCTTAATTGGTCGGTCGTGCCTCCTGCCGTTACTTTGAAGAAATTAGAGTGCTCAAAGCAAGCCTACGCCTGGATACATTAGCATGGGATAACATCATAGGATTCTCGATCCTATTGTGTTGGCCTTCGGATCTGAGTAATGATTAACAGGACAATGGGGCATTCAGATTTCATAGTCGAGGTGAAATTCTTGGATTTATGAAAGACGAACAATCGCGAAAGCATTTGCCAAGGATGTTTTCATTAATCAAGAACGAAAGTCGGGGCTCAAGACGATCGATACCGCCCTAGTCTCAACCATAAACGATGCCGACCAGGATCACGGATGTTGCTTTTAGACTCACCGCACCTTATGAGAAATCAAAGTTTTTGGGTTCCTGGGAGTATGGTCGCAAGGCTGAAACTTAAAGGAATTGACTAAGGGCACCACCAGAGCGAGCCTCGCGCTTAATTTGACTCAACACGGAAACTTACCAGGTCCGCATAGTAAGGATTGACAGATCGAGAGCTCTTTCTTGATTCTACGGGTGGTGGTGCATGGCCGTTTTAGTTGGTGGAGCGATTTGTCCGTTAATTCCGCTAACTAACGAGACCTCACCGCTAACTAGCTATGCGGAGGCGACCCTCCGCCGCCTTCTTAGAGGGACTATGGCCGCTAGGCCAAGGAAGTTTGAGGCAATAACAGTCCGTGATGCCCTTAGATGTTCTCGGGGTCGCACGCCGCTACACCGATGTATTCAACGAAGTCTATAGCCTCGCCGACAGTGCCCGTAATCTTTGAAATTTCATCGTGATGGGGATAGATCATTGCAATTGTTGGTCTTCAACGAGGAATTCCTAGTAAGCGCCGAGTCATCACCGCGCTGACTACGCCCTCGCCTCTTTGTACACACCGCCCGCCGCCCTACCGATTGAATGGTCCTGAAGTGTTCTGATCGCGCGAGGTGGGCGGTTCGCCGCCGGCGACGCCGCGAGAAGTCCATCAACCTTATCATTTAGAGGAAGGAGAAGTCGTAATAAGGTTTCGTGAGGTGAACCTCGCGAAGGATCATTGTTGATGCCTCGCAAACAGACGACTTCGCGAATCGTTGAATTAATCTCGGGAGGCACACGAGGGGTCCACATTGCCCCGAAGTTGCCACCTTGTCGGGGCGCAAGAGCGCCTCGTGCCGCCGCTAGTGTGCCCCGGCAAAGACAACAACTATGGCCTGCCACGACGCCAAGGAACTCGAACAACGCGGCGTAGCTCCCGCGATCCGGATACGGATCCCGCCGGTAAGTCGCGAGAATGGTGTCCAAAATGACTCTCGCAACGGATATCTCGGCTCGTGATCGATGAAGAACGAGCGAAATGCGATACTTGGTGTGAATTGCGTAATCCCGTGAACCATCGAAGTCTTTGAACGCAAGTCGCGCTCGGCCATTAGGCCGAGGGCACGCCTGGCCTGGTGTCACGCATTGCCGCCCCAAACCCGCACGCCGAACCGACGGAGGGGGAGGCGCTGGGCGAAAGTTGGCTCCGCGAGCATTGCCTCGCTGATGGTTGAAAACGAGCCCACGAGTGATGACCGCCACGCTCACGGTGGACGAGCGAAAGCCTCGAGCCCGACCGCGGCGCATGATGTCCCTTTGTCTAGGCCGCGAGACCCGCAAGCAAGAAAGCGCCACAACGCGACCCAGGTCAAAGGGCCACCCGCCGAAGCTTAAGCATATCAATAAGCTGAGGAAAAGAAACTAACGAGGATTCCCTAGTAACGGCGAGCGAACCGAAAGCCCACCATGAGAATCGGCCGCCTCTGGTCCGAATTGTAGCGTCCGAGAAGCGCCTCACGGCGATCGCCCAAGTCCCCTGGAAGGGGCGCCGGAGAGGGTGAGAGCTCCCGCGTGTTCGGACTCGCCGCACCACGAGGCGCCGCTTTACGAAGCTCGGGTTGTTTGGGAATGCACTTCAATCGGGCGGTAAATTCGGCCCAAGGCTAAATACAAAGTAGAGACCGAGCAATGTAACAAGTACCGCGAGGGAAAGATGAAAAGGACTTTGAAAAGAGAGTCAAATAGTGCTTGAAATTGCTCCAGGGAAGCGGATGGGGCCGGGCGATGCGTCCCGGCCGGATGTGGAACGGCGCCACCGGCTCACGATCGGCCGACGCGGTCCGACGCGACCGCGCGGGCGCCAAGCCCGGCCGTTGATATGCTCGCGAGACGCCGCCGTCCGCGTTGTGGATGGCGCCGCGCCGCCACGGCGCGTTCTCAAGACTGCGTTCTCCTGGCGCTGGCCACGGTTTCTATTCGCCCGCCTTGAAACACTGACCAAGGAGTCCGACATGTGCGAAGTCAATCCGGCGAGCAAACCCGTAAGGCGCAAGGAAGCCGATTGGGGAACCCGCGCGCCGCACCGCCGACCGACCTTGATCTTCTCGTGGAAGGGTTCGAGTGAGAGCATACCGCTTCAGACCCAAAGATGGTGAACTATGCCGAAGCGGGCGGCCGAGGAAACTTCGTGGAGGCCCGCAGCCGATACCGACGCAAATCGCTCGTCTGACTTCGTATAGGGCGAAAGACTAATCGAACCGCCTAGTAGCCGGTTCCTCCGGTTTCCTCAGATAGCCGAGCTCATGTGCGAAGTTCTATCTGTAAAGCCAATGATTAGAGGCATCGGGGCGCAACGCCTCGACCTATTCTCAAACTTTAAATAGGTAGACGCGCTGGCCGCCCGCTGAGCCGCGCCACTAATCGAGAGCTCCAAGTGGGCCATTTTTGGTAAGCGTGAATCGGGCGATGCGATGAACCTGAAGCCGAAGTTACTGCGCCCAATCAAGGCTAACCTAGATCCCACAAAGGGTGTTGGTCGATTAAGACAAAGCAGATTCGGGTCATGGAAGTCGAACCGCTAAGGAGTGTGTAACAACTCACCGCCGAATCAACTAGCCCCGAAATGGATGGCGCTAAAGCGCCGCGACCTATACTACCGTCGGCAAGTGCCAGGCCCCGATGAGTAGGAGGGCGCGGCCGCCGCAAAACTGGGGCGCGAGCCCGGCGAGCGCCGCTTGCGCAGATCTTCGTGGTAGTAGCAAATATTCAAATGAGAACTTTGAAGGCCGAAGAGGGGGAAAGGTTCCATGTGAACGGCACTTGCACATGGGTTAGTCGATCCTAAGAGACGGAGGCTCGTTCGATAGCGCAACACGCCGCACTTCGAAGGGAATCGTTAAAATTCTCGAACCGGACGTGGCGGCCGACGGCAACGTTAGGAGTCCGAGACGCCGGGCGGCCTCGAAGAGTTCTCTTTCGCTTAACTACCGCCCACTCGAAACGGCCACCGTGAGGTAGGGTCCAGCGGCCGGAAGAGCACCGCGACGCCGCTGGTGTCCGGCAGCCGGCGCCCTTGAAAATTCGGAGGACCGAGTGCCTCCCACGCCCGGCCGCACATAACCGCATCAGTCTCCAAGGTGAACAAATTTCCGGTCGATGGAACAATGTAGGCAAGGGAAGTCGGCAAATGGATCCGTGAACCTGAAAGGATTGGCTCGAGGGTGGCACGGGCACGGTCCCACCAACCCGCTTCTGGCCGTTTACGATCGCCTGAAGCCGCCCTCGGGCGAGCGGTCGCCGCGCGTCGGCCGGGGATCTGATCGAACGGCCCTTCGGTCCTCTCCCGCCGAATGACTCGTAATCGGTACGACAAGGGGAATCCGACCGCTTAATTAAAACAAAGCATTGCGATGGTCCTCGCGATGCCGACGCAATGTGATTTCGCCGTTGCTCAATGTCAAAGTGAAGAAATTCAACCAAGCGCGTAAACTACGGAGTAACTATGACTCTCTTAAGGTAGCCAAATGCCTCGCCATCTAATTAGTGACGCCGCATGAATGGATTAACGAGATTCCCATCGCCCTCGCCTACTATCCAAATAAACCACGCCCAAGGGAACGGGCTTGGCGTAATCAATGGGAAAGAAGACCTCGCTGAGCTTGACTCTAGTCCGACTTTGTGAAATGACTTGAGAGGTGTAGGATAAGTGGAGCCGAGACGGCGAAAGTGAAATACCACTACTTTTAACGTTATTTTACTTATTCCGTGAATCGAGATGCGGCACGCCCTCTTGGACCTGCTCGCTCTCGCGCCGATCCGCGAAGACATTGTCGTGGGAGTTTGGTCAGCGCACATCCGTTAAAAGATAACGCAGTGTCCTAAGATGAGCTCAACGAGAACGTAAATCTCGTGGTGGAACAAAAGGGTAAAAGCTCGCTTGATTCTCGATTTCAAGATTTAATACGAACCGTGAAAGCGTGGGCCTATCGATCCTTTAGTCCTTCTAATTTGAAGCTAGAGGTGTCGTAAAAGTTACCACAGGATAATCGCTTGTGGCAGCCTAAGCCGCTCATAGCGACGCTGCTTGATCCTTCGATGCTCGGCTCTTCCTATCATTGTGAAGCGTAATTCACCAAGTGTTGGATTGTTCACCCACCAATAGGAACGTGAGTCGGGTTTAGACCGCCGTGAGACAAAGTTAGTTTTACCCTACCGATGATAGTGTCGCAATAGTAATTCAACCTAGTACGAGGAACCGCTGATTCGCACAATTGGTCATCGCGCTTGGTTGAAAAGCCGCGGGCGCCGGTTACCGCGGCGCTGGGATTATGACTCAACGCTTAAGTCGAATCCGCCAGAAGCGATGCATGTGCCCGCCGCTTGTTTGCCGACCAGCCAGCAGGGCCTCGCCCCCAAAGGCACGCGGTCGCTGGTGGATCCCGCGGCGCGATCAATCGCCTCGACGCCTTGAACAAATTCCCACCGAGCGGCGTAGAATCCTTTGCGCACGACTTAAATACGCGACGGGTATTGTAGTGGCAGAGTGGCCTTGCCGCCAAGATCCACGGAGATTCACCCGTGGTTGCTTCGGTTCGTCCCTCCCTCCCCTTTACTCTCAAAAATCCGCCCACTTTAAGAATTACTAATTTCTAAAATCGAGGTTGAAGATCAAATAAAAATGCCAACAATTATACCAAGTCTCAACCATCACATGCGCTACACCTTCACACATGCCTTTGCCATCTATATGACATGGCCAGGGCCTTGTCTGTGGGTGCCTCATAAGCTACCTAAGAAATTTGAGGCCAAGAGAACGAGAGTGGCTGGGGGGAAATTATCACAACTTACCCACGGCTTAGCTACAAAGGATTCCCTTCACATGCCCAAAACATGCCATGAGTCACACAAGACTTAATCATGGCATGCCACGACAACGCCATGACAATGTCGTGACATGTCATGGCCTCGCCCACGACCGAAGTCGCGACATCGCCAAACCATTGAGTGCCGTGCAAGTGCTTGATTTATGCAAAATCTCACGTGCATATGGGGTCCAAACTGAAGCTTATGTGCCAAGGAAGCTACCCAAGAAGTTTCAAGAATCCGATCATTTTCTATTTTTCCGATTTTTGAAGTTTCAAAAGTAAAAATTGTGAAATATTATACGGGTGTCTAAAAATTATGAGATTTGGGGAGGAAGCCAATCTTAACGCTCTAAGCTTGCCTACAAAAATGGCGCTAAAATTCGGCCTCTAGGTACCAAAAACTTATGTTGGTCGGGCAAAGTATATCATCTCCTGCCAGGAGAGAAAAGTTGCGTTTTGCTCTTTAGGGGAAGCCATGTACCCACCCCGCCTCCATCGCTATGCCCATGACCCGCCCCACCATCGCACTCCCCCATGACCCTCCCCACCGCGGGCACCCCCCATGACCCTCCCCACCGTGGCACCCACATGATCACCGTGTCTGGTGGACTCCATTGTCCTGCCACCGCTATGCCCCGCCCGTTCCACGACTACCGACCGGAAGGCATTTTTTGCAAAAAAAATATATATATCTAAATTGAATATATAAAGGACTTGGACTTGGACTTGGGGCTTGAGGCTTGAGGCTTGACATGAACAAAGACCGTGTGTGTCTGATAAGTGGGCTACCAAACCTCTGTCCGTGGGTGCCAATGAAGCTACCCAAAAAATTCGAGGCCAAGACAATGAAATTAACTCGGGGGGATCTGTCATGGCCTGCCCACGACCGAGTCGCGACACTGCCAAACCATTGAGTGCCGTGCAAGTGCTTGATTTATGCAAAATCTCACGTGCATATGGGGGTCCAAACTGAAGCTTATGTGCCAAGGAAGCTACCCAAGAAGTTTCGGGGCAATCCGGATCATTTTCTATTTTTCCGGATTTTTTGAAGGTGGAATGAATTCATAGATAATTCCACGTGTCCAAAAATCGTGAAATTTGGTGAGGAAGCTAAACATGTTTTTCTAAGCATGCCTGCAAAAATGGCGCGAAAATTCGATCTCTAGCCCGAAACCATGTCGGACATGCCACGACTACCATGACAATGCCATGACAGCCACGACTACCATGACAATGTCAGCACATGTCATGGCCTCGCCCACGACCGAAGTCGCGACATCGCCAAACCATTGAGTGCCGTGCAAGTGCTTGATTTATGCAAAATCTCACGTGCATATGGGGTCCAAACTGAAGCTTATGTGCCAAGGAAGCTACCCAAGAAGTTTCGGCAATCCCGCTTATTTTCTATTTTTCCGATTTTTTGAAGGTGGAAAATTCATAAAAATTCCACGTGTCCAAAATCGTGAAATTTGGTGAGGAAGCTAAACATGTTTTTCTAAGCATGCCTGCAAAAATGGCGCGAAAATTCGATCTCTAGCCCGAAACCATGTCTGACATGCCACGACTCGCCATGACAATGCCATGACAGCCACGACTACCATGACAATGTCAGACATGTCATGGCCTCGCCCACGACCGAAGTCGCGACACCGCCAAACCATTGAGTGCCGTGCAAGTGCTTGATTTATGCAAAATCTCACGTGCATATGGGGTCCAAACTGAAGCTTATGTGCCAAGGAAGCTACCCAAGAAGTTTCGGCAATCCGATCATTTTCTATTTTTCCTGATTTTTGAAGGTGGAAAATTCATAAAAATTCCACGGTGTCCAAAAATCGTGAAATTTGGTGAGGAAGCTAAACATGTTTTTCTAAGCATGCCTGCAAAAATGGCGCGAAAATTCGATCTCTAGCCCGAAACCATGTCGGACATGCCACGACTCGCCATGACAATGCCATGACAGCCACGACTACCATGACAATGTCAGACATGTCATGGCCTCGCCCACGACCGAAGTCGCGACATCGCCAAACCATTGAGTGCCGTGCAAGTGCTTGATTTATGCAAAATCTCACGTGCATATGGGGTCCAAACTGAAGCTTATGTGCCAAGGAAGCTACCCAAGAAGTTTCGGCAATCCGATCATTTTCTATTTTTCCTGATTTTTGAAGGTGGAAAATTCATAAAAATTCCACGGGTGTCCAAAAATCGTGAAATTTGGTGAGGAAGCTAAACATGTTTTTCTAAGCATGCCTGCAAAAATGGCGCGAAAATTCGATCTCTAGCCCGAAACCATGTCTGACATGCCACGACTACCACGACAATGCCATGACAGCCACGACTACCATGACAATGTCGACATGTCATGGCCTCGCCCACGACCGAAGTCGCGACATCGCCAAACCATTGAGTGCCGTGCAAGTGCTTGATTTATGCAAAATCTCACGTGCATATATGGGGTCCAAAATTGCTTATGTGCCAAGGAAGCTACCCAAGAAGTTTCGGCAATCCGCTTTATTTTCTATTTTTCCGATTTTTTAAAGTTTCAAAAGTAAAAATTGTAAAATATTCTATGGGTGTCCAAAAATTATGAAATTTGAGGAGGTGGGTAATCATATTTTTCTAAGCATGCCTGCAAAAATCGTGCGAAAATTCGATCTCTAGGTACAAAAACTTATGTTGGTCGGGCGAAAAGTATATCATCTCCTCACGGAGTGAATAGTTGCGCTTTGCTCTTTAGGGGCTCATTCCTAGGTGCCATGCACCCCCTCACCCCATGCACTCAAGCTTGTCTACCCATGACTTGCAAGTGTGCTAGTGGGTGGTCCTCGAGAGAGCCAAGGTGTGGCACCGCGGCGGGTTTGTCGTACTCGCCGTCGGCCGGCGAAACACGCCGGCGACCGACCACCGCTTCCCGAACCCCAAAAAATTTCTTTACAAAGAGGAAGGCGCCAAGACGCTCATGGGGATGTTGGAATTGCACAAACCGAGCCCTAACTCGCAATCTAGTATCACAATCAAGTGCTTTGAGGGTCAGGCATGTGGCGGTGTGATTCGGGTTCCACGTAATCAAACGCCATGTGATGGCTTGAGAGGGCATGCGCGTGGTGCTAGTGTCGCTAGGTTCACCTAAACCGAAGGGACATTCCTTGAACATGCTTTTATGGCTTGGCAACGGCGAACGTAAGGAGTCGCGATCGCCAGACCAAGCGGGGCTTGGGATGGGGTGGCTTGATGTGGACTGGGACACATGCATGGTATTAACCTATCTTGGCGTGGGCATGTCCGAGGCGATTTTTGGTTGCTTCTAATTGCTTGCTTAGGAGTGGGGCGTGCCTCTCGCATGTTCTGGAAAAACACAGTACACGATGCCATGGCCTGGTGCATGGCGGTAGCCGATCCGACCTCCTCTCCATGGCATTAACCCGCCTTGCTTGTGGGCATGTCCGAGGTGATGGAAATCGCCGCTTCTAATTGCTTGCTTGTGGGGTGGGGCGTGTTCTCCGAACGCCATGGCCTGGTGCATGGTGGGAGCCGCTCCGACCTCCTCGCCCATGGCATTAACCCGCCTTGCTTGTGGGCATGTCTGAGGTGATGGTAATCGCCGCTTCTAATTGCTTGCTTGTGGCGGGGCGTGTTTCTCGAACGCCATGGCCTGGTGCATGGCGTAGCCGATCCGACCTCCTTTCCATGGCATTAACCCGCCTTGCTTGTGGGCATGTCTGAGGTGATGGTAATCGCCGCCTAATTGCTTGCTTGTGGGGGGGGCGTGTTCTCCGAACGCCATGGCCTGGTGCATGGCGGTAGCCGATCCGACCTCCTCTCCATGGCATTAACCCGCCTTGCTTGTGGGCATGTCTGAGGTGATGGTAATCGCCGCTTCTAATTGCTTGCTTGTGGGGCGGGGCGTGTTCTCTCGAACGCCATGGCCTGGTGCATGGTGGGAGCCGCTCCGACCTCCTTTCCATGGCATTAACCCGCCTTGCTTGTGGGCGTGTTCGAGGTGATGGTAATCGCCGCCTAATTGCTTGCTCGTGGGGGGGGCGTGTTCTCCGAACGCCATGGCCTGGTGCATGGCGGTAGCCGATCCGACCTCCTCTCCATGGCATTAACCCGCCTTGCTTGTGGGCATGTTCCGAGGTGATGGTAATCGCCGCTTCTAATTGCTTGCTTGTGGGGTGGGGCGTGTTCTCTCGAACGCCATGGCCTGGTGCATGGCGAGCCGCTCCGACCTCCTTTCCATGGCGTTAACCCGCCTTGCTTGTGGGCATGTCTGAGGTGATGGTAATCGCCGCTTCTAATTGCTTGCTTGTGGGACGGGGCGCGCCTCCTGGAACGCCATGGCCTGGTGCATGGTGGTAGCCGATCCAATCCCGATGCCATGGCCTGGTGCATGGTTGTTGCCTTTCGACATAAGATTGTTGCCTTTCGACATAAGAGTGTTGCCTTTCGACATAAGATTGTTGCCTTCGACATACAATGGTTGCCTTTCTCGCGATGTGCATGCCTAGCGTTGCTCGATTGATGCCACCGATGCCTCCATTTGCTCGTGGTGCCCTCGGGCACGCGGTGTGGTTCGCTTGGTGGCGCTGGTTGAAGTAATACGGCCGGTGTGTGAGTGGTGATTTGATTGTTCCCGCTGGTCGCCTGCGTTTGTGCATCGAATCTGCCTCAGGGCTATCCTCCTCATCCCTACCCATTGGCATTGATTGATGCCCTGGTGTTTTGACTGGCCGATGATGGTTGCCCTTGTGTCGCCTACCCATTGATGTGGAATTTATTATCCCCAGATGTCCTCTCCATCCATCCGCTTCCTCGAAATATAGTGGTTTGGCGAGGACCATGAAGTAGCCCTTGTGTTCCATCCGGCCACAATCGTGGGCGAGGGTGGCCATGAGGACTCACCGATCTCTGATGCAAAGGCATGCCGTGGATGCAGTGGTCGCCGAATGCCCTCGCATGTCCCAACATAGACTCTAATTTCTGCATGACGATCGCACTTGGCATGCTATGACCTTCTGGCCATGTGTCGAGGGTTGT
Organism: Senna siamea; assembly: GCA_031216115.1. Taxonomy (NCBI): domain Eukaryota; kingdom Viridiplantae; phylum Streptophyta; class Magnoliopsida; order Fabales; family Fabaceae; genus Senna; species Senna siamea. The sequence continues at coordinate 22,187 of JAVHNK010000024.1, forward strand.
GCAAATGCGGCGGTCCGCCAAATGAGGATTGCTACCTGGTTGATCCCGCCAGAGTCATATGCTTGTCTCAAAGATTAAGCCATGCATGTGTAAGTATGAACAAATTCAGATCGTGAAACCGCGAATGGCTCATTAAATCGCTTATAGTTTGTTTGATGGTATCTACTACTCTGATAACCGTAGTAATTCTAGAGCTAATACGCAACAAACCCCGACTACCTAAGGGACGATTTATTAGATAAAGGTCAACGCTGGCTCGCCTGCTGTTCGATGATTCATGATAACTGACGGATCGCACGGCCATCAGGCCGCGACGCATCATTCAAATTTCTCGCCTCTATCAACTTTCGATGGTAGGATAGTGGCCTACCATGGTGGTGACGGTGACTGAGAATTAGGTTCGATTCCTGAGAGGGAGCCCGAGAAACGGCTACCACATCCAAGGAAGGCAAGAGCGCCAAGAAATTACCCAATCCCGACACTCGGGAGGTAGTGACAATAAATAACAATACCGCTCATCGAAGTCCGTAATTGGAATGAGTACAATCTAAATCCCTTAACGAGGATCCATTGAGGGCAAGTCCGTGCCAAAGAAACGTAATTCCAGCCCAATAGCGATATTTAAGTTGTTGCGCTTAAAAGCTCGTAGTCGACCTTGGGTCGGGTCGACGGCCCGCCTGTGCACCGGCCGCTGCCCTTCTCCTTCACGGCGTTGCGCTCCTGGCCTCAATTGGCCGGGTCGTGCCTCCGGTGCCGTTACTTTGAAGAAATTAGAGTGCTCAAAGCAAGCCTACGCCTCGATACATTAGCATGGGATAACATCATAGGATTCTCGATCCTATTGTGTCAGCCTTCGGATCTGAGTAATGATTAACAGGACAATGGGGCATTCGATTTCATAGTCGAGGTGAAATTCTTGGATTTATGAAAGACGAACAATCGCGAAAGCATTTGCCAAGGATGTTTTCATTAATCAAGAACGAAAGTCGGGGCTCAAGACGATCGATACCGCCCTAGTCTCAACCATAAACGATGCCGACCAGGATCACGGATGTTGCTTTTAGACTCACCGCACCTTATGAGAAATCAAAGTTTTTGGGTTCCGGGAGTATGGTCGCAAGGCTGAAACTTAAAGGAATTGACTAAGGGCACCACCAGAGCGAGCCCGCGCTTAATTTGACTCAACACGGAAACTTACCAGGTCCGCATAGTAAGGATTGACAGATCGAGAGCTCTTTCTTGATTCTACGGGTGGTGGTGCATGGCCGTTTTAGTTGGTGGAGCGATTTGTCCGTTAATTCCGCTAATCTAACGAGACCTCACCGCTAACTAGCTACGCGGAGGCGACCCTCCGCCGCCTTCTAGAGGGACTACGGCCGCTAGGCCAAGGAAGTTTGAGGCAATAACAGTCCGTGATGCCCTTAGATGTTCTCGGGTCGCGACGCCGCTACATCGATGTATTCAACGAAGTCTATAGCCTCGCCGACAGTGCCCGTAATCTTTGAAATTTCATCGTGATGGGGATAGATCATTGCAATTGTTGGTCTTCAACGAGGAATTCCTAGTAAGCGCGAAGTCATCACCGCGCTGACTACGCCCTCGCTCTTTGTACACACCGCCCGCCGCCCTACCGATTGAATGGTCCTGAAGTGTTCGGATCGCGGGCGTAGGTGGGCGGTTCGCGCCGGCGACGCCGCGAGAAGTCCATCAACCTTATCATTTAGAGGAAGGAGAAGTCGTAATAAGGTTTCCGTAGGTGAACCTCGCTGGCGATCATTGTTGATGCCTCGCAAACAGACGACTTCGCGAATCGTTGAATTAATCTCGGAGGCACACGAGGGGTCCACATTGCCCCGAAGTTGCCACTTTGTCGGCGCAAGAGCGCCTCGTGCCGCCGCTAGTGTGCCCGGCAAAGACAACAACTATGGCCCCACGACGCCGCCAAGGAACTCGAACAACGGCGTAGCTCCCGCGATCCGGATACGGATCCCGCCGGTAAGTCGCGAGAATGGTGTCCAAAATGACTCTCGAACGGATATCTCGCTCGTGATCGATGAAGAACGAGCGAAATGCGATACTTGGTGTGAATTGCGTAATCCCGTGAACCATCGAAGTCTTTGAACGCAAGTCGCGCTCGGCCATTAGGCCGAGGGCACGCCTCGCTCGGGTGTCACGCATTGCCGCCCCAAACCCGCACGCCGAACCGACGGAGGGGGAGGCGCTGGGCGAAAGTTGGCCTCCCGCGAGCATTGCCTCGCTGATGGTTGAAAACGAGCCCACGAGTGATGACCGCCACGCTCACTGCGGACGAGCGAAAGCCTCGAGCCCGACCGCGGCGCATGATGTCCCTTTGTCTAGGCCGCGAGACCCGCAAGCAAGAAAGCGCCACAACGCGACCCCAGGTCAAAGTGGCCACCCGCCGAAGCTTAAGCATATCAATAAGCTGAGGAAAAGAAACTAACGAGGATTCCCTAGTAACGGCGAGCTTAACCGAAAGCTCACCATGAGAATCTGCCGCCTCTGGTCCGACCAGAAGTCCGAGAAGCGCCTCACGCGCGATCGCCCAAGTCCCCTGGAAGGGGGCGCCGGAGAGGGTGAGAGCCCTGCTGCGTTCGGACTCGCCGCACCACGAGGCGCCGCTTACGAAGTCGGGTTGTTTGGGAATGCACCCAATCGGGCAGAATTCGGCCCAAGGCTAAATACAAAGCGAGACCGATAATGAACAAGTACCGCGAGGGAAAGATGAAAAGGACTTTGAAAAGAGAGTCAAATAGTGCTTGAAATTGCTGGAGGGAAGCGGATGGGGCGGGCGATGCGTCCCGGCCGGATGTGGAACGGCCACCGGCTCACGATCGGCCGACGCGGTCCGACGCGACCGCGCGGCGCCCAAGCCCGGCCGTTGATATGCTCGCGAGACGCCGCCGTCAGCGTTGTGGATGGCGCGCGCCGCCACGCTGCGTTCTCAAGACTGCGTTTCCTCGGCGCCGGCCGCGTTTCTATTCGCCCGCCTTGAAACACTGACCAAGGAGTCCGACATGTGTGCGAGTCAATCCGCGAGCAAACCCGTAAGGCGCAAGGAAGCCGATTGGTGGGAACTCCCGCGCTGGCCGCACCGCCGACCGACCTTGATCTTCCGTGGAAGGGTTCGAGTGAGAGCATACCGTCTGACCCGGAAGATGGTGAACTATGCCTCGAAGCGGGCGGCCGAGGAAACTTCGTGGAGGCCCGCAGCCGATACCGACGCAAATCGCTCGTCTGACTTCGGTATAGGGGCGAAAGACTAATCGAACCGCCTAGTAGCCGTTCCCTCCGGTTTCTCAGGATAGCCGGAGCTCATGTGCGAAGTTCTATCTGTAAAGCCAATGATTAGAGGCATCGGGGCGCAACGCCTCGACCTATTCTCAAACTTTAAATAGGTAGACGGCGCGCCGCCCGCTGAGCCGCGCCACTAATCGAGCTCCAAGTGGGCCATTTTTGGTAAGCGTGAATCGGCGATGCGGGATGAACCTGAAGCCGAAGTTACTGCGCCCAATCAAGGCTAACCTAGATCCCACAAAGGGTGTTGGTCGATTAAGACAAACAGATTCGGTGGTCATGGAAGTCGAACCGCTAAGGAGTGTGTAACAACTCACCGCCGAATCAACTAGCCCCGAAAATGGATGGCGCTAAAGCGCCGCGACCTATACTCCGCCGCGCAAGTGCCAGGCCCCGATGAGTGAGGGCGCGCGTCGCCGCAAAACTGGGCGCGAGCCCGGCGAGCTACCGCTTGCAGATCTTGGTGGTAGTAGCAAATATTCAAATGAGAACTTTGAAGGCCGAAGAGGGAAAGGTTCCATGTGAACGGCACTTGCACATGGGTTAGTCGATCCTAAGAGACTGGGAGGCTCGTTCGATAGCGCGCAACACGCCGCACTTCGAAAGGGAATCGTTAAAATTTCGAACCGGACGCGGGCCGACGGCAACGCAGGAGTCCGAGACGCCGGGCGGCCTCGGAAGAGTTCTTTTTCGCTTAACTACCGCCCACTCGAAACGGCCACCGGAGGTAGGGTCCAATGGCCGAAGAGCACCGCGACGCCGCTGGTGTCCGGCAGCCTCGGCGCTTCTTGAAAATTCGGAGGACCGAGTGCCTCCCACGCCCGGCCGTACTCATAACCGCATCAGTTCCAAGGTGAACAAATTTCCGGTCGATGGAACAATGTAGGCAAGGGAAGTCGGCAAATGGATCCGTGAATCCTGAAAAGGATTGGCTCGAGGGTCGGGCACGGTCCCACCAACCCGCTTACCGTTTACGGATCGCCGAAGCCGCCCCGCGCGAGCTGGTCGCCGCGTCGGCCGGGGATCTGATCGAACGGCCCTTCGGTCCTCTCCCGCGCCGAATACCGACTGAATCGTACGACAAGGGGAATCCGACCGCTTAATTAAAACAAAGCATTGCGATGGTCCTCGCGATGCCGACGCAATGTGATTTCGCCAAAGGCTCAATGTCAAAGTGAAGAAATTCAACCAAGCGCGTAAACTACGGAGTAACTATGACTCTTAAGGTAGCCAAATGCCTCGCCATCTAATTAGTGACGCCGCATGAATGGATTAACGAGATTCCCATCGCCCTCGCTTCACTATCCAAATAAACCACGCCAAGGGAACGGGCTTGGCGTAATCACGGGAAAGAAGACCTCGCTGAGCTTGACTCTAGTCCGACTTTGTGAAATGACTTGAGAGGTGTAGGATAAGTGGGAGCCGAGACGGCGAAAGTGAAATACCACTACTTTTAACGTTATTTTACTTATTCCGTGAATCTGAGGCGGGCACGCCCTCTTTTGGACCCGCTCGCTCGCGCCGATCCGCGAAGACATTGTCGCGGGAGTTTGGTCAGCGCACATCCGTTAAAAGATAACGCAGTGTCCTAAGATGAGCTCAACGAGAACAGTAAATCTCGTGGTGGAACAAAAGGGTAAAAGCTCGCTTGATTCTCGATTTCCAAGATTTAATACGAACCGTGAAAGCGCGGGCCTATCGATCCTTTAGTCCTTCTGAATTTGAAGCCAGAGGTGTCGGTAAAAGTTACCACAGGATAATCGCTTGTGGCGCCTGCCGCTCATAGCGACGCTGCTTTTTGATCCTTCGATGCTCGCTCTTCCTATCATTGTGAAGCGTAATTCACCAAGTGTTGGATTGTTCACCCACCAATAGGGAACGTGAGTCGGGTTTAGACCGCCGTGAGACAAAGTTAGTTTTACCTCATCGATGATAGTGTCGCAATAGTAATTCAACCTAGTACGAGGAACCGCTGATTCGCACAATTGGTCATCGCGCTTGGTTGAAAAGCCGCTGGCGCCGGTTACCGCGGCGCTGATTATGACCGAACGCTCAAGTCGAATCCGCCAGAAGCGATGCATGTGCCCGCCGCTTGTTTGCCGACCAGCCAGCAGGGCCTCGCCCCCAAAGGCACGTGTCGCTGGTGGATCCCGCGCGCGATCAATCGCCTCGACGCTTGAACAAATTCCCACCGAGCGCGGGTAGAATCCTTTGCGCACGACTTAAATACGCGACGGTATTGTAGTGGCAGAGTGGCCTCACGCCACGATCCACCGAGATTCACTCTTGTTGCTTCGATTCGTCCCTCCTCCCCTTTACTCTCAAAAATCCGCCCACTTTAAGAATTACTAATTTCTAAAATCGAGGTTGAAGATCAAATAAAAATGCCAACAATTATACCAAGTCTCAACCATCACATGCGCTACACCTTCACACATGCCTTTGCCATCTATATGTCATGGCCAGGGCCTTGTCTGTGGGTGCCTCATAAGCTACCTAAGAAATTTGTGGCCAAGAGAACAAGAGTGGTCGGGCAAATTATCACAACTTACCCACGGCTTAGCTACAAAGGATTCCCTTCACATGCCCAAAACATGCCATGAGTCACACAAGACTTAATCATGGCATGCCACGACAACGCCATGACAATGTCAGGACATGTCATGGCCTGCCCACGACCGAGTCGCGACACTGCCAAACCATTGAGTGCCGTGCAAGTGCTTGATTTATGCAAAATCTCACGTGCATATGGGGGTCCAAACTGAAGCTTATGTGCCAAGGAAGCTACCCAAGAAGTTTCGCGCAATCCGATCATTTTCTATTTTTCCTGATTTTTGAAGGTGGAAAATTCATAAAAATTCCACGTGTCCAAAAATCGTGAAATTTGGTGAGGAAGCTAAACATGTTTTTCTAAGCATGCCTGCAAAAATGGCGCGAAAATTCGATCTCTAGCCCGAAACCATGTCGACATGCCACGACTCGCCATGACAATGCCATGACAGCCACGACTACCATGACAATGTCGTGACATGTCATGGCCTCGCCCACGACCGAAGTCGCGACATCGCCAAACCATTGAGTGCCGTGCAAGTGCTTGATTTATGCAAAATCTCACGTGCATATGGGGGTCCAAACTGAAGCTTATGTGCCAAGGAAGCTACCCAAGAAGTTTCGGGCAATCCGCCATTTTCTATTTTTCCTGATTTTTGAAGGTGGAAAATTCATAAAAATTCCACGGTGTCCAAAAATCGTGAAATTTGGTGAGGAAGCTAAACATGTTTTTCTAAGCATGCCTGCAAAAATGGCGCGAAAATTCGATCTCTAGCCCGAAACCATGTCGGACATGCCACGACTACCATGACAATGCCATGACAGCCACGACTACCATGACAATGTCAGACATGTCATGGCCTCGCCCACGACCGAAGTCGCGACACCGCCAAACCATTGAGTGCCGTGCAAGTGCTTGATTTATGCAAAATCTCACGTGCATATGGGGTCCAAACTGAAGCTTATGTGCCAAGGAAGCTACCCAAGAAGTTTCGGGCAATCCGCTTATTTTCTATTTTTCCTGATTTTTTGAAGGTGGAAAATTCATAAAAATTCCACGGGTGTCCAAAAATCGTGAAATTTGGTGAGGAAGCTAAACATGTTTTTCTAAGCATGCCTGCAAAAATGGCGCGAAAATTCGATCTCTAGCCCGAAACCATGTCGGACATGCCACGACTGCCATGACAATGCCATGACAAAGCCACGACTACCATGACAATGTCAGACATGTCATGGCCTCGCCCACGACCGAAGTCGCGACATCGCCAAACCATTGAGTGCCGTGCAAGTGCTTGATTTATGCAAAATCTCACGTGCATATGGGGTCCAAAACTGCTTATGTGCCAAGGAAGCTACCCAAGAAGTTTCGGCAATCCGCCATTTTCTATTTTTCCTGATTTTTGAAGGTGGAAAATTCATAAAAATTCCACGTGTCCAAAAATCGTGAAATTTGGTGAGGAAGCTAAACATGTTTTTCTAAGCATGCCTGCAAAAATGGCGCGAAAATTCGATCTCTAGCCCGAAAACCATGTCTGACATGCCACGACTACCACGACAATGCCATGACAAGCCACGACTACCATGACAATGTCAGACATGTCATGGCCTCGCCCACGACCGAAGTCGCGACACCGCAAAACCATTGAGTGCCGTGCAAGTGCTTGATTTATGCAAAATCTCACGTGCATATGGGGTCCAAAATTAAGCTTATGTGCCAAGGAAGCTACCCAAGAAGTTTCTGGCAATCCGCTTATTTTCTATTTTTCCGATTTTTAAAGTTTCAAAAGTAAAAATTGTAAAATATTCTATGGGTGTCCAAAAATTATGAAATTTCAGTAGGTCGGTACTCATTTTTTTCTAAGCATGCCTGCTAAAAATCGTGCGAAAATTCGATCTCTAGGTACAAAAAAAAACTTATGTCAGTCGGGCGAAAGTATATCATCTCCTCACGGAGTGAATAGTTGCGCTTTGCTCTTTAGTGGGGCTCATTCCTAGGTGCCATGCACCCCCCCTCTCCCCATGCACTCAAGCTTGTCTACCCATGACTTGCAAGTGTGCTAGTGGGTGGTCCCTCGAGAGAGCCAAGGTGTGGCACCGCGGGGTCGGTCAGGTACTCCGGCCGTCGGCCGGCGAAACCGCCACGGCGACCGACCACCGCTTTCCGGCGAACCCCAAAAAATTTCTTTACAAAGAGGAAGGCCAAGACGCTTCATGGGGATGTTGAATTGCACAAACCGAGCCCTAACTCGCAATCTAGTATCACAATCAAGTGCTTTGAGGGTCAGGCATGTGGCGGGTGTGATTCGGGTTCCACGTAATCAAACGCCATGTGATGGCTTGAGAGGGCATGCGCGTGGTGCTAGTGTCGCTGGGTTCACCTAAACCGGGACATTCCTTGAACATGCTTTTGCGGGCTTGGCAACGGCGAACGTAAGGAGTCGCGACCGCCAGACCAAGGGGCTTGGGATGGGGTGGCTTGATGTGGACGGGGACACATGCATGGTATTAACCTATCTTGGCGTGGTGGGCATGTCCGAGGCGATTTTTGGTTGCTTCTAATTGCTTGCTTGTGGGAGTGGGGCGTGCCTCTCGCATGTTCTTGGAAAACACAGTACACGATGCCATGGCCTGGTGCATGGCGGTAGCCGATCCGACCTCCTCTCCATGGCATTAACCCGCCTTGCTTGTGGGCATGTCTGAGGTGATGGAAATCGCCGCTTCTAATTGCTTGCTTGTGGGGGGGGCGTTCTCTCGAACGCCATGGCCTGGTGCATGGTGGGAGCCGCTCCGACCTCCCGCCCATGGCATTAACCCGCCTTGCTTGTGGGCATGTCCGAGGTGATGGTAATCGCCGCCTAATTGCTTGCTTGTGGGGTGGGGCGTGTTTCTCGAACGCCATGGCCTGGTGCATGGCGGTAGCCGATCCGACCTCCTTTCCATGGCATTAACCCGCCTTGCTTGTGGGCATGTTCGAGGTGATGGTAATCGCCGCCTAATTGCTTGCTTGTGGGGGGGCGTGTTTCTCGAACGCCATGGCCTGGTGCATGGCGGTAGCCGATCCGACTCTCCTCTCCATGGCATTAACCCGCCTTGCTTGTGGGCATGTCTGAGGTGATGGTAATCGCCGCCTAATTGCTTGCTTGTGGGGCGGGGCGTGTTCTCGAACGCCATGGCCTGGTGCATGGTGGGAGCCGCTCGACCTCCTTTCCATGGCATTAACCCGCCTTGCTTGTGGGCGTGGTTCGAGGTGATGGTAATCGCCGCTTCTAATTGCTTGCTCGTGGGGCGGGCGTGTTCCTCGAACGCCATGGCCTGGTGCATGGCGGTAGCCGATCCGACCTCCTCTCCATGGCATTAACCCGCCTTGCTTGTGGGCATGTCCGAGGTGATGGTAATCGCCGCTTCTAATTGCTTGCTTGTGGGGGCGCGTTCTCTCGAACGCCATGGCCTGGTGCATGGCGGAGCCGCTCCGACCTCCTTTCCATGGCGTTAACCCGCCTTGCTTGTGGGCATGTCCGAGGTGATGGTAATCGCCGCTTCTAATTGCTTGCTTGTGGGATGGGGGCGCCTCGAACGCCATGGCCTGGTGCATGGTGGTAGCCGATCCAATCCCGATGCCATGGCCTGGTGCATGGTTGTTGCCTTTCGACATAAGATTGTTGCCTTTCGACATAAGAGTGTTGCCTTTCGACATAAGATTGTTGCCTTCGACATACAATGGTTGCCTTTCTCGCGATGTGCATGCCTAGCGTTGCTCGATTGATGCCACCGATGCCTCCATTTGCTCGTGGTGCCCTCGGGGCACGCGGTGTGGTTCGCTTGGTGGCGCGGTCAAGTAATACGCGGCCGTGTGTGAGTGGTGATTTGATTGTTCCCGCTGGTCGCCTGCTTGTGCATCGAATCCGGCTCATGGCTATCCTCCTCATCCCTACCCATTGGCATTGATTGATGCCCCTTGTTTTGACTGGCCGATGATGGTTGCCCTTGTGTCGCCTACCCATTGATGTGGAATTTATTATCCCCAGATGTCCTCTCCATCCATCCGCTTCCTCGAAATATAGGGTTTGGCGAGGACCATGAAGTAGCCCTTGTGTTCCATCCGGCCACAATCGTGGGCGAGGGTGGCCGCGAGGACTCACCGATCTCTCTGATGCAAGGCATGCCGTGGATGCAGGTCGCCGAATGCCCTTGCATGTCCCAACATGTACTCCACTCTTGCATGACGATCGCACTTGGCATGCTACGACCTTCTTGGCCATGTGTCGAGGGTTGTGCAAATGCGGCCGCCAAATGAGGATTGCTACCTGGTTGATCCCGCCAAGAGTCATATGCTTGTCTCAAAGATTAAGCCATGCATGTGTAAGTATGAACAAATTCAGATCGTGAAACCGCGAATGGCTCATTAAATCGCTTATAGTTTGTTTGATGGTATCTACTACTGATAACCGTAGTAATTCTAGAGCTAATACGCAACAAACCCCGACTACCTAAGGGACGCATTTATTAGATAAAGGTCAACGCGCTCGCCCGCTGTTCGATGATTCATGATAACTGACGGATCGCGACGCCATCAGGCCGCCGACGATCATTCAAATTTCTCGCCTCTATCAACTTTCGATGGTAGGATAGTGGCCTACCATGGTGGTGACGGGTGACTGAGAATTAGGTTCGATTCCTGAGAGGGAGCTCGAGAAACGGCTACCACATCCAAGGAAGGCAAAGAGCGCAAGAAATTACCCAATCCCGACACTGGAGGTAGTGACAATAAATAACAATACCGCTCATCGAAGTCCGTAATTGGAATGAGTACAATCTAAATCCCTTAACGAGGATCCATCGAGGGCAAGTCCGTGCCGAAACGCCGTAATTCCAGCCCAATAGCGATATTTAAGTTGTTGCGCTTAAAAGCTCGTAGTCGACCTTGGGTCGGGTCGACGGCCCGCTCGTGTGCACCTGGCCGGCTCGTCCCTTCTGCCGGCGATGCGCTCCTGGCCTTAATTGGCCGGGTCGTGCCTCCGGTGCTGTTACTTTGAAGAAATTAGAGTGCTCAAAGCAAGCCTACTGTCACGGAGTTGTTCCCTTAACAAGCTCACGTGCGGCCTTAGCTCCTTTCTGCCCCTTGCAGTAGCTAAGTCAGCCTCAATCTCGAACTAGTGTTATGTGTGCTAAGAGGTTTGGCTAGGAAGTAGAGAATGGAGGCAAGAGAACTCTTGATAAATGCTTTCAAATCTTGAATGTGTGGAAAACTTGGTTGGTTACAAATGAGAACCTTTTCCCCTATTTATAGTGCTAGCCTAGCCTTCCACCTCTTTCAGGAAGGTTCTAGAGTATCTTAGAACTTTAATATGTACAAGAGTCTCTTACAATATTCTACATGGTTCTATAGGATTCTAGAATGTTCCATAATGTTCTAGAGTGACCTAGTGTATTCTCAATTCTTCTGGGGCATTCTAGAGTATTCTAGAATCCTCTTGATCCTTCTAGGTCATTCCAGAGTGTTCTAGAATCTTCTAGAACCTTTTGGTCCTTCTGGGGTATTCGAGAGTCTTCGGGAAACTTCTAGAAATCTTAATCCTTCTGGGGTGTTCCCATATGTTCTGGAGACTTCTAGAAATTATCCGTGACATCCTCCCCCACCTAATTTGGCAACGCCCTCGTTGCCTTGTGCGCCTCAAGCCGACATTTAAACCGCCACAGTCCTCCTCCGCTTCCCAGGTTGCTTCTGATTCGGGTGATCCTTTCCATTTAATTAAGTAATGATTTTGGCGAGGAACTCCCCGTTTTCGCACCACTTTTTCTGCAAGCACCGCTTCAATCTCTTTGTCATAAGATTTAGTCACTATCTGCGGGCGCTGCCTTGAGAATCCTCGCTTGATCTTCCGTGATCTCCATGATATGGTTTAAGCATACTAACATGGAAGACCTGATGTATTTTTAAAGAGTTCAGAGGTCAAGCTTATATGAGACCTTACCTATTCTAGCGATGACAGGAACGGCCCTTCATATCTTCTGACTAGGCCTTTGTGTAAGCTTCAGAATGCTTTAAATTGTTGAGGTAGAAGCTTCACGAAGACTAAGTCACCAATAGTATACTCCTTTGGCCTTCTTCTTATCCGCCCATTTCTTCATGCTTATGAGCCTTCTCCAAGCATGATCTGCCAGATCGGCTGTTTCTCCTCCCAAGACTTTGCCATCTTGAGTGCTCCCGGACTTTTCCCATCCGGGAAGTGGTGTTACCAACGTGTGTGGTGACAAAGGTTGTTGCCCTATGGCTAGTTCAAACGGACTTTGCCCTCGTAGTCTGGCCAAGGCCAGAGGTTATAAGAGAATTGGGCTATGTCTAAGAGCTTTGCCCAATCTCGCTGATTAGCACTCACAAAGTGCCGAAGGTAACATTCTAACAAGGCATTCACCCTCTCGCTTGTCCATCACTGAGGGTGAAAGCTTGTAGAGAAGTTGAGTTCCGCCCCGAGCAAATTTTAAATAACTCGTCTGCAGTCGCCTGCAGAAACTGGGGTCTCTGGCCACTACAATGCTTCTGCAGTCCCCAATACTTAACCACATTCTTGAAGAAACCCCGGCAGCCTTTCCTAAGATAATCCTTCGAGCACTGGATGAACGTCCCATACTTAGAAAATCTGTCTATCACCACCATGATAGACCTAAATCCCCCGGACTTCGGTAAGGCACTGATGAAGTCCATGGAGATAGACTCCCAAGGGTGCGCTCGAATCGGTAGTGGCTCTAATAATCCCGCAGTCGCTTGTTCTCCACTTTGTCTTGTTGGCACACAAGACAAGTCTTCACATAAAGCTCTACGGCTTCCCCATCTTTGGCCAAAAGTAAGTCGCCTCAACAAGTGCCATTGTGCGCTTTTTGACCAGATGACCAGCCCACTTTGTATCATGGCACTCCTTGATGAGGTCTCTTCGTAGGCTTCCCCATTTTGGGACATAAAGGCGATGTCCCTTGGTGTAGAGTAGGCCGTCCTCTACCCAAAACCGTTGGGTCTTACCTCTTTGGCTAGCCTTATTAGCTCTTTGCCATAGGATCGTGTTCAAGCCCTTCTCTAATGCGCGTGATCAAGTCCCCTTGACTTGGCTTATGGTCGCGAGCTCCACCTTCCTACTAAGGGCGCCACCACTATGTTGGCTTTACCTGGCTTATACTCCAACGCAGTAGTCAAATTCGCCAAGAAGTCTTGCCACCTTGCTTGCTTAGGCGACAACTTCTTCCTGGTCCAGTAGCTCGCTGCCACATTATCCGCCTTAATGGTAAAGTGTGCCCCTAATCAGTAGTGTCTCCACACGCCGAAGCAATGGACCACTACCGCCATCTCCTTTTCTTGCACCTGTATCGACGCTCGCCTCGCTTAGCTTTCGCTTTCAAATGCTATTGGGTGCATCTCTTGCATCAACACTTCAATAGCAAAATCAGACGACGGCAGGACTACAAATGGTTTGCTAAAGTCCGTAGGGCTAGAACAGTTTCGCTTATCATGACTTTAAGTCTTCAAATGCCTTTGACATAGATCACCCACTCCCATTTCTTCCCCTTTTTGAGTAAGTCCGTTAACGGGCTGCCCTCTTGGAATATTCCTCAATGAATCGCCGATAATAATTCACTAGGCCAAGGAAAGAACGTGAACTCAGTTACCTTGGTTGGTACCTCCCAATCTATTATTGCCCTCACCTTGGTGTAGTCCATTCTTAGCTTCCCATGTCCAATGATGTGGCCCAGGAAATGCACCTCTTCCATGGCAAACGACACTTTTCCCTCTTCACATAGAGTTCATGTTCACGGCACTTGGAATACGATCCGTAGGTGTTCTACGTGTTCCTCCATCGTGTTATCAGAGATCACGATGTCATCCAAGTATACTACTACGAATCGTCCAAGTAAGGTTGAAAGATTTTATTCATGAGTGTGCAAAATGTTGCTGGAGCATTGGTTAGCCCGAATGGCATGACTAACCACTCAAACGAACCATATCGCGTGACGATGCCGTTTTTGGTTCATCTCCTTCAGCTATTCGAACTTGGTAGTAACCTTTTTGCAAATCCATCTTTGTATAGATCTTGGCTCCACCAAGTCTATCAAAAAGATCAGCAATCAAAGGAATGGGATAATGGTTCTTAATAGTTACCTTATTGAGCGCTTGAGTCCACGCACATCCTCAATGTCCCATCGCGTTTCTTGGAACAATACCGGCCGCCATAAGGTGCCTTCGACGGCCTTATCATTCCAGCCAACAAACCATCGAAGTTGGTGGCGAAGCTCCTCAAGCTCCCTGCGCCATACTGATGGTGCCATTGCAGTGGCTTAGTACCGGTTCTAACTCGATCTTATGGTCCACCTCCCTCCTGGTGGTAGCTTGTCGTAGTTTTGCTCTGCATTACGCCCTTATTCTCCTCAAGGACGCTTGAATTATTGGTGGTATGACAATACTCTTCCGCTCCTTCATCCACCTTAAGAACGGCTAGGAATGCTCGCTTCCTCTCTTGCCCCTTGGCAAATTGCATTGCCGACGTTGTCTTAGCCTCACTATACCGCCATTGGGAGTTTCCAATGCTCAGATCATACACTATGATCCTTTCTCAAGGATACATACAAGGCTAAATGATGGCATAGGATACGTTACCCGCCTCAGGAAATCCATCCCTAGGACGAGCTGGAAGTCATCCATTGGTGCCACCGAGAGGTCCACTTGGCCCTTCCAAGTGCCTAGGCGTAGATCCACCCCTCGTGCTATGCCATTAAGGGGTCGAGCCTTGGCGCTGACAGCCTTGAGCCAACCTCACCCTTTTTCCATCAAGACCAAGCCTCTGGCCTCCTCTTCTGCTACAAAATTACGGGTTGCACCCGTGTCGATCAATGCCCTTGTTGGTCTCCCCGCTGATATACGCCGACGCATACGAGCCCCCTTTGCTAGACGCCGCTGGCATTGGCTTGGCCTTAAGAGCGCATGATTTGGAGAGACCCCATCTTACTCGCCTCCTCACCACGACCTCGCTTCTTGTCGCTTCTACCATAGCCGACAAGGATCCAAGCTTAGGCGCTCCTTCATGGTATGTGGCCCTTTGCACACGAAGCAACCTCCTTCTAAGACAAAGGACTTCTTCTTTGCCTCATATTCATTACGCCCCGAGCTCCTATCTCCTCCTCAATGGTGGCCTTCGCTGGTTGTCTTTAACATTTTCATGATTATCCCTACCTTTGGCCGGATTCTTATCCCTTCTCTTGAATGCTTCAGATGGCCTTGGTGATGGAAGTCCATTAAGGACTCAATGCAGCCTATTGCTTCATCCACGCTTTGACGCTTCGTCGTTGTACTTCTTGTTTAGCCCAACTTTGCAGCCCATCAATGAAATAGAAGAGTAGATCCTCTCGGGACAAGTCAGATTTGAAGCATAAGGGTTGTGAAATCCTTCACATAGTCTCAATCGCACTGCTGTCTTAGCTCCTTAGCTTCTTGGCGCTACCAAAGACGACATTCTCTCGATAAAAATGTCTTTGAGCTCCCTTCAAGTCGCCCCACGGTCGATTCGCATAATGCCCCGCTTATGTCAAAGAAACCTTCTTCGCCACCATAACATGGTCGTGGTTTCGCCAGGTAGGACGTTGTAGCTTTGATCTTTGATATCTCATCCTCAAGATTGAGATTATCAAAGTATTGCTCCATTTGCCACAAGTAGTGTTCTACTTCTTTGGCATCTCTAGCTCCATGGAACTTGGATGGCTTCTGTAGTCCACCTTGGAGGGATTGGTCAAGGTGATTGTTGCTCCTCCAATGGCAAGCGCCTTCTTACATAATGCCAATTCTTCTCGCATCCCCTCGATGCTAACGCAAGTTTTGGATAGCCCATCACCTTAGCCTCCAATTGACATATCGTGAATCTTGATCTCCTAGATCATCCTTGACAAGGCCAAGTTGTTCAAACATATGGTTCTCCAACAAGGTTGAACTATTCTCGACCCTTTCAAGTCTTTCACCAAGCTCTCCAACAACTTGCTCCAAGGCACTTACTTCACGAGCCTTACTTTGGTCTCGCTTCTTCTTGCCTTGCTGGACAGGCATGGTGTCCCCACCTCGCCCTGGCCATGATTGATGTAGTAGCATCAACGCTTTCCACCATACTCACTAGTATACACAACACAAACTCAACCTGGCTCGATACCAACCGTCACTGAGTTGTTCCTTAACAAGCTCACGCGGCGCCTTAGCTCCTTTCTCGCCTCTTGCAAAGAGCTAAGTCACCTCAATCTCGAACTAGTGTTATGTGTGCTAAGAGGTTTGGCTAGAAGTAGAGAATGGAGGCAAGAGAACTCTTGATAAATGCTTTCAAATCTTGAATGTGTGGAAAACTTGGTTGGTTACAAATGAGAACCTTTTCCCCTATTTATAGTGCTAGCCTAGCCTTCCACCTCTTTCAGGAAGGTTCTAGAGTATCTTAGAACTTTAATATGTACAAGAGTCTCTTACAATATTCTACATGGTTCTATAGGATTCTAGAATGTTCCATAATGTTCTAGAGTGACCTAGTGTATTCTCAATTCTTTCTGGGCATTCTAGAGTATTCTAGAATCCTCTTGATCCTTCTAGGTCATTCCAGAGTGTTCTAGAATCTTCTAGAACCTTTTGGTCCTTCCGGGGTATTCGAGAGTCTTCGGGAAACTTCTAGAAATCTTAATCCTTCCGGGTGTTCCCATATGTTCTGGAGACTTCTAGAAATTATCCGTGACACTACGCTCTGGATACATTAGCATGGGATAACATCATAGGATTCTGATCCTATTGTGTTGGCCTTCTGGATCTGAGTAATGATTAACAGGACAATGGGGCATTCAGATTTCATAGTCGAGGTGAAATTCTTGGATTTATGAAAGACTAACAATCGCGAAAGCATTTGCCAAGGATGTTTTCATTAATCAAGAACGAAAGTCGGGGCTCAAGACGATCGATACCGCCCTAGTCTCAACCATAAACGATGCCGACCAGGATCACGGATGTTGCTTTTAGACTCACCGCACCTTATGAGAAATCAAAGTTTTTGGGTTCCTGGGAGTATGGTCGCAAGGCTGAAACTTAAAGGAATTGACTAAGGGCACCATCAGAGCGAGCCTCGCGCTTAATTTGACTCAACACGGAAACTTACCAGGTCCGCACATAGTAAGGATTGACAGATCGAGAGCTCTTTCTGATTCTACGGGTGGTGGTGCATGGCCGTTTAGTTGGTGGAGCGATTTGTCCGTTAATTCCGTTAATCTAACGAGACCTCACCGCTAACTAGCTATGCGGAGGCGACCCTCCGCGCCGCCTTCTGAGGGACTACGGCCGCTAGGCCAAGGAAGTTTCGAGGCAATAACAGTCCGTGATGCCCTTAGATGTTCTCGGGGTCGCACGCTCGCTACATCGATGTATTCAACGAGTCTATAGCCTCGCCGACAGTGCCCGTAATCTTTGAAATTTCATCGTGATGGGGATAGATCATTGCAATTGTTGGTCTTCAACGAGGAATTCCTAGTAAGCGCCGAGTCATCACCGCTGACTACGCCCTCGCCTCTTTGTACACACCGCCCGCCGCCTCTACCGATTGAATGGTCCTGAAGTGTTCTGATCGCGGCGAGGTGGGCGGTTCACGCCGGCGACGCCGCGAGAAGTCCATCGAACCTTATCATTTAGAGGAAGGAGAAGTCGTGAATAAGGTTTCCGTAGGTGAACCTCGCTAAGGATCATTGTTGATGCCTCGCAAACAGACGACTTGCGAATCGCTTGAATTAATCTCGGGAGGCACACGAGGGGTCCACATTGCCCCGAAGTTGCCACTTTGTCGGGGCGCAAGAGCGCCTCGTGCCGCCGCTAGTGTGCCCCGGCAAAGACAACAACTATGGCCCTGGCGACGACGCCAAGGAACTCGAACAACGTAGCGTAGCTCCCGCGATCCGGATACGGATCCCGCCGGTAAGTCGCGAGAATGGTGTCCAAAATGACTCTCGAACGGATATCTCGGCCTCGTGATCGATGAAGAACGAGCGAAATGCGATACTTGGTGTGAATTGCGTAATCCCGTGAACCATCGAAGTCTTTGAACGCAAGTCGCGCTCGGCCATTAGGCCGAGGGCACGCCTGGCCTGGTGTCACGCATTGCCGCCCCAAACCCGCACGCCGAATCGATCGGAGGGGGAGGCGCTGGGCGAAAGTTGGCCTCCCGCGAGCATTGCCTCGCTGATGGTTGAAAACGAGCCCACGAGTGATGACCGCCACGCTCACGGTGGACGAGCGAAGCCTCGAGCCCGACCGCGGCGCATGATGTCCCTTTGTCTAGGCCGCGAGACCCGCGGTAAGCAAGAAAGCGCCACAACGCGACCCTGTGTCAAAGTGGCCACCCGCCGAAGCTTAAGCATATCAATAAGCTGAGGAAAAGAAACTAACGAGGATTCCCTAGTAACGGCGAGCGAACCCGAAAAGCCCACCATGAGAATCTGCCGCCTCTGTCCGACCAGAAGGTCCGAGAAGCGCCCTCACCGCGATCGCCCAAGTCCCCTGGAAGGGGCGCCGGAGAGGGTGAGAGCCCTGCTGCGTTCGACTCGCCGCACCACGAGGCGCCGCTTACGAAGTCGGGTTGTTTGGGAATGCACCTCAATCGGGCGGTAAATTCGGCCCAAGGCTAAATACAAAGCGAGACCGAGCAATGTAACAAGTACCGCGAGGGAAAGATGAAAAGGACTTTGAAAAGAGAGTCAAATAGTGCTTGAAATTGCTCAGGGAAGCGGATGGGGCCGGGCGATGCGTCCCGGCCGGATGTGGAACGGCGCCACCGGCTCACGACGGCCGACGCTGGTCCGACGCGACCGCGGGCGCCAAGCCCGGCCGTTGATATGCTCGCGAGACGCCGCCGTCCGCGGTTGTGGATGGCAAGCGCCGCCACGGCGCGCTCCCAAGACTGCGTTCTCGGCGCCGGCTCGCGGGTTTCTATTCGCCCGCCTTGAAACACTGACCAAGGAGTCCGACATGTGTGCGAAGTCAATCCGGCGAGCAAACCCGTAAGGCGCAAGGAAGCCGACATTGGTGGGAACTCCCGCGCTGGCCGCACCGGGCCGACCGACCTTGATCTTCCGTGGAAGGGTTCGAGTGAGAGCATACCGTCGGACCCGGAAGATGGTGAACTATGCCTCGAAGCGGGCGGCCGAGGAAACTCGTGGAGGCCCGCAGCCGACATACCGACGTGCAAATCGCTCGTCTGACTTGGGTATAGGCGAAGACTAATCGAACCGCCTAGTAGCCGGGTTCCTCCGGTTTCCTCAGATAGCCGGAGCTCATGTGCGAAGTTCTATCTGCAAAGCCAATGATTAGAGGCATCGGGGCGCAACGCCTCGACCTATTCTCAAACTTTAAATAGGTAGACGCTACGGCCGCCCGCTGAGCCGCCACTAATCGAGAGCTCCAAGTGGGCCATTTTTGGTAAGCGTGAATCGGCGATGCGGATGAACCTGAAGCCGAGTTACTGCGCTCAATCAAGGCTAACCTAGATCCCACAAAGGGTGTTGGTCGATTAAGACAGCAGATTCGCGGGTCATGGAAGTCGAACCGCTAAGGAGTGTGTAACAACTCACCGCCGAATCAACTAGCCCCGAAATGGATGGCGCTAAAGCGCCGCGACCTATACTCGGGCCGTCGGCAAGTGCCAGGCCCCGATGAGTAGGAGGGCGCGGCCGCCGCAAAACTTGGCGCGAGCCCGGCGAGCGCCGCTTGCGGCATCTTCGTGGTAGTAGCAAATATTCAAATGAGAACTTTGAAGGCCGAAGAGGGAAAGGTTCCATGTGAACGGCACTTGCACATGGGTTAGTCGATCCTAAGAGACTGGGAGGCTCGTCGATAGCGCAACACGCCGCACTTCGAAGGGAATCGTTAAAATTCTCGAACCGGACGCGGGCGGCCGACGGCAACGTTAGGAGTCCGAGACGCCGGGCGGCCTCGGAAGAGTTCTCTTCGCTTAACTACCGCCCACTCGAAACGGCCACCGGAGGTAGGGTCCAATACCGGAAGAGCACCGCGACGCCGCGTGGTCCCGGCAGCCTCGCGCTTCTTGAAAATTCGGAGGACCGAGTGCCTCCCACGCCCGGCCGCATCATAACCGCATCAGTTCCAAGGTGAACAAATTTACCGGGTCGATGGAACAATGTAGGCAAGGGAAGTCGGCAAATGGATCCGTGAATCTCCTGAAAAGGATTGGCTCGAGGGTCGGGCACGGTCCCACTCAACCCGCTTACCGTTTACGGATCGCCGAGCCGCCCCCGCGCGAGAGCTGGTCGCCGCTGCGTCGGCCGGGGACTGATCGAACGGCCCTTCGGTCCCTCCCGGCGCCGAACAATGACTCGTAATCGTACGACAAGGGGAATCCGATCGCTTAATTAAAACAAAGCATTGCGATGGTCTCGCGATGCCGACGCAATGTGATTTCGCCAAAGGCTCAATGTCAAAGTGAAGAAATTCAACCAAGCGCTGGTAAACTACGGAGTAACTATGACTCTCTTTAAGGTAGCCAAATGCCTCGCCATCTAATTAGTGACGCCGCATGAATGGATTAACGAGATTCCCATCGTCCCTCGCTTCACTATCCAAATAAACCACGCCCAAGGAACTAAGCTTGGCGTAATCAATGGGAAAGAAGACCTCGCTGAGCTTGACTCTAGTCCGACTTTGTGAAATGACTTGAGAGGTGTAGGATAAGTGGGAGCCGAGACTACGAAAGTGAAATACCACTACTTTTAACGTTATTTTACTTATTCCGTGAATCTGAGCGGGCACGCCCTCTTTTGGACCCAAGGCTCGCTCAGCGCCGATCCGCGAAGACATTGTCGTGGGGAGTTTGGTCAGCGCACATCCGTTAAAAGATAACGCAGTGTCCTAAGATGAGCTCAACGAGAACGTAAATCTCGTGGTGGAACAAAAGGGTAAAAGCTCGCTTGATTCTCGATTTCAAGATTTAATACGAACCGTGAAAGCGCGGGCCTATCGATCCTTTAGTCCTTCTAATTTGAAGCCAGAGGTGTCGTAAAAGTTACCACAGGATAATCGCTTGTGGCGCCAAGCCGCTCATAGCGACGCTGCTTGATCCTTCGATGCTCGCTCTTCCTATCATTGTGAAGCGTAATTCACCAAGTGTTGGATTGTTCACCCACCAATAGGAACGTGAGTCGGGTTTAGACCGCCGTGAGACAAAGTTAGTTTTACCCTACCGATGATAGTGTCGCAATAGTAATTCAACCTAGTACGTAGGAACCGCTGATTCGCACAATTGGTCATCGCGCTTGGTTGAAAAGCCGCGGGCGCCGGTTACCGTGGCGCGCTGATTATGACCAACGCCTAAGTCGATCCGCCAGAAGCGATGCATGTGCCCGCCGCTTGTTTGCCGACCAGCCAGCAGGGCCTCGCCCCCAAAGGCACGCGGTCGCTGGTGGATCCCGCGGCGCGATCAATCGCCCGACGCTTGAACAAATTCCCACCGAGCGGCGGTAGAATCCTTGCGCACGACTTAAATACGCGACGGTATTGTAGTGGCAGAGTGGCCTCACGCCACGATCCACCGAGATTCACTTGTTGCTTCGATTCGCCCCTCCTCCCCTTTACTCTCAAAAATCCGCCCACTTTAAGAATTACGTAATTTCTAAAATCGAGGTTGAAGATCAAATAAAAATGCCAACAATTATACCAAGTCTCAACCATCACATGCGCTACACCTTCACACATGCCTTTGCCATCTATATGACATGGCCAGGGCCTTGTCTGTGGGTGCCTCATAAGCTACCTAAGAAATTTGAGGCCAAGAGAACGAGAGTGGCTGGGGGGAAATTATCACAACTTACCCACGGCTTAGCTACAAAGGATTCCCTTCACATGCCCAAAACATGCCATGAGTCACACAAGACTTAATCATGGCATGCCACGACAACGCCATGACAATGTCAGGACATGTCATGAACTGCCCACGACCGAGTCGCGACACTGCCAAACCATTGAGTGCCGTGCAAGTGCTTGATTTATGCAAAATCTCACGTGCATATGGGGGTCCAAACTGAAGCTTATGTGCCAAGGAAGCTACCCAAGAAGTTTCAAGCAATCCGATCATTTTCTATTTTTCCGATTTTTGAAGTTTCAAAAGTAAAAATTCGAAATATTATATGGGTGTCTAAAAATTATGAGATTTGGGAGGAAGCCAATCTTAACGCTCTAAGCTTGCCTACAAAAAATGGCGCTAAAATTCGGCCTCTAGGTACCAAAAAACTTATGTTGGTCGGGCGAAAAGTATATCATCTCCTCGCCAGAGAGAAAAGTTGCGCTTGCTTTTAGTGGAAGCCATGTACCCACCCCGCCTCCATCGCTATGCCCATGACCCGCCCCACCATCGCACTCCCCATGACCCTCCCCACCGTGGCACCCCATGACCCTCCCCACCCATGCCCCACATGATCACCGTGAACCGTGGACTCCATTGTCCTGCCACCGCTATGCCCCGCCCGTTCCACGACTACCGACCGAAGGCATTTTTTGCAAAAAAAATATATATATCTAAATTGAATATATAAAGGACTTGACTTGACTGGGGCTTGAGGCTCGAGGCTTGACATGAACAAAGACCGTGTGTGCTCTGATAAGTGGGCTACCAAACTCGTCCGTGGGTGCCAATGAAGCTACCCAAAAATTCGAGGCCAAGACAATGAAATTAACTCGGGGGGATCTGTCATGGCCTGCCCACGACCGAGTCGCGACACTGCCAAACCATTGAGTGCCGTGCAAGTGCTTGATTTATGCAAAATCTCACGTGCTTATGCGGGTCCAAGCTGAAGCTTATGTGCCTAGGAAGCTTCCCAAGAAGTGGCAAGGCAATCCGGATCATTTTCTATTTTTCCGGATTTTTGAAGGTGGAAAATTCATAAAAATTCCACGTGTCCAAAAATCGTGAAATTTGGTGAGGAAGCTAAACATGTTTTTCTAAGCATGCCTGCAAAAATGGCGCGAAAATTCGATCTCTAGCCCGAAACCATGTCGACATGCCACGACTACCATGACAATGCCATGACAGCCACGACTACCATGACAATGTCAGACATGTCATGGCCGCCCACGACCGAAGTCGCGACATCGCCAAACCATTGAGTGCCGTGCAAGTGCTTGATTTATGCAAAATCTCACGTGCATATGGGGTCCAAAATTGCTTATGTGCCAAGGAAGCTACCCAAGAAGTTTCGGCAATCCGCTTATTTTCTATTTTTCCTGATTTTTGAAGGTGGAAAATTCATAAAAATTCCACGTGTCCAAAAATCGTGAAATTTGGTGAGGAAGCTAAACATGTTTTTCTAAGCATGCCTGCAAAAATGGCGCGAAAATTCGATCTCTAGCCCGAAACCATGTCGGACATGCCACGACTACCACGACAATGCCATGACAGCCACGACTACCATGACAATGTCAGACATGTCATGGCCTCGCCCACGACCGAAGTCGCGACATCGCCAAACCATTGAGTGCCGTGCAAGTGCTTGATTTATGCAAAATCTCACGTGCATATGGGGTCCAAAATTGCTTATGTGCCAAGGAAGCTACCCAAGAAGTTTCGGCAATCCGCCATTTTCTATTTTTCCTGATTTTTGAAGGTGGAAAATTCATAAAAATTCCACGGTGTCCAAAAATCGTGAAATTTGGTGAGGAAGCTAAACATGTTTTTCTAAGCATGCCTGCAAAAATGGCGCGAAAATTCGATCTCTAGCCCGAAACCATGTCTGACATGCCACGACTCGCCACGACAATGCCATGACAGCCACGACTACCATGACAATGTCAGACATGTCATGGCCTGACACGACCGAAGTCGCGACATCGCTAAACCATTGAGTGCCGTGCAAGTGCTTGATTTATGCAAAATCTCACGTGCATATGGGGGTCCAAAATTGCTTATGTGCCAAGGAAGCTACCCAAGAAGTTTCTGGCAATCCGGCTTATTTTCTATTTTTCCGATTTTTTAAAGTTTCAAAAGTAAAAATTGTAAAATATTCTATGGGTGTCCAAAATTATGAAATTTGAGGAGGTGGGTAATCATATTTTTCTAAGCATGCCTGCAAAAATCGTGCGAAAATTCGATCTCTAGGTACAAAAACTTATGTTGGTCGGGCAAAAGTATATCATCTCCTCACGGAGTGAATAGTTATGCTTTGCTCTTTAGGGGCTCATTCCTAGGTGCCATGCACCCTCACCCCATGCACTCAAGCTTGTCTACCCATGACTTGCAAGTGTGCTAGTGGGTGGTCCCTCGAGAGAGCCAAGGTGTGGCACCGCGGGTTTGCCGTACTCCGGCCGTCGGCCGAAATCGCCACAAGCGACCGACCACCGCTTTCCTGGCGAACCCCAAAAAATTTCTTTACAAAGAGGAAGGCGTTAAGACGTCATGGGGATGTTGGAATTGCACAAACCTGAGCCCTAACTCGCAATCTAGTATCACAATCAAGTGCTTTGAGGGTCAGGCATGTGGCGGTGTGATTCGGTTCCACGTAATCAAACGCCATGTGATGGCTTGAGAGGGCATGCGCGTGGTGCTAGTGTCGCGGGGTTCACTCTAAACCGGGGACATTCCTTGAACATGCTTTTGCGGGCTTGGCAACGGCGAACGTAAGGAGTCGCGACCGCCAGACCAAGGGGCTTGGGATGGGGTGGCTTGATGTGGACGGGGACACATGCATGGTATTAACCTATCTTGGCGTGTGGGCATGTCCGAGGCGATTTTTGGTTGCTTCTAATTGCTTGCTTGTGGAGTGGGGCGTGCTCTCGCATGTTCTTGGAAAACACAGTACACGATGCCATGGCCTGGTGCATGGCGTAGCCGATCCGACCTCCTCTCCATGGCATTAACCCGCCTTGCTTGTGGGCATGTCTGAGGTGATGGTAATCGCCGCTTCTAATTGCTTGCTTGTGGGTGGGGCGTGTTCTCCGAACGCCATGGCCTGGTGCATGGCGTAGCCGATCCGACCTCCTCTCCATGGCATTAACCCGCCTTGCTTGTGGGCATGTTCGAGGTGATGGTAATCGCCGCTTCTAATTGCTTGCTTGTGGGGCGGGGCGTGTTCTCCGAACGCCATGGCCTGGTGCATGGCGAGCCGCTCCGACCTCCTTTCCATGGCGTTAACCCGCCTTGCTTGTGGGCATGTCCGAGGTGATGGTAATCGCCGCTTCTAATTGCTTGCTTGTGGGATGGGGCGCGCTCGAACGCCATGGCCTGGTGCATGGTGGTAGCCGATCCAATCCCGATGCCATGGCCTGGTGCATGGTTGTTGCCTTTCGACATAAGATTGTTGCCTTTCGACATAAGAGTGTTGCCTTTCGACATAAGATTGTTGCCTTCGACATACAATGGTTGCTTTCTCGCGATGTGCATGCCTAGCGTTGTTCGATTGATGCCACCGATGCCTCCATTTGCTCGTGGTGCCCTCGGGCACGCGGTGTGGTTCGCTTGGTGGCGCTGGTCAAGTAATACGCGGCCGGTGTGTGAGTGGTGATTTGATTGTTCCCGCTGGTCGCCCGCGTTTGTGCATCGAATCCGCCTCATGGCTATCCTCCTCATCCCTACCCATTGGCATTGATTGATGCCCTCTGTTTTGACTGGCCGATGATGGTTGCCCTTGTGTCGCCTACCCATTGATGTGGAATTTATTATCCCCAGATGTCCCTCCATCCATCCGCTTCCTCGAATATAGTGGTTTGGCGAGGACCATGAAGTAGCCCTTGTGTTCCATCCGGCCACAATCGTGGGCGAGGGTGGCCATGAGGACTCACCGATCTCTCTGATGCAAGGCATGCCGTGGGATGCAGGTCGCCGAATGCCCTCGCATGTCCCAACATAGACCCAATTCTTGCATGACGATCGCACTTGGCATGCTACGACCTTCTGGCCATGTGCTCGAGGGTTGTGCAACAGGCGGTCCGCCAAATGAGGATTGCTACCTGGTTGATCCCGCCAAGAGTCATATGCTTGTCTCAAAGATTAAGCCATGCATGTGTAAGTATGAACAAATTCAGATCGTGAAACCGCGAATGGCTCATTAAATCGCTTATAGTTTGTTTGATGGTATCTACTACTCTGATAACCGTAGTAATTCTAGAGCTAATACGCAACAAACCCCGACTACCTAAGGGACGATTTATTAGATAAAGGTCAACGCGCTCGCCCTGCTGTTCGATGATTCATGATAACTGACGGATCGCACGGCCATCAGTGCGGCGACGCATCATTCAAATTTCGCCTCTATCAACTTTCGATGGTAGGATAGTGGCCTACCATGGTGGTGACGGTGACTGAGAATTAGGTTCGATTCCTGAGAGGGAGCTCGAGAAACGGCTACCACATCCAAGGAAGGCAAGAGCGCCAAGAAATTACCCAATCCCGACACCGGAGGTAGTGACAATAAATAACAATACCGCTCATCGAAGTCCGTAATTGGAATGAGTACAATCTAAATCCCTTAACGAGGATCCATTGAGGGCAAGTCCGTGCCGAACGCGTAATTCCAGCTCCAATAGCGATATTTAAGTTGTTGCGCTTAAAAGCTCGTAGTCGACCTTGGGTCGGGTCGACGGCCCGCTCGTGTGCACCGGCCGCTCGCCCTTCGCCGGCGATGCGCGCCCTGGCCTTAATTGGTCGGTCGTGCCTCCTGTCGTTACTTTGAAGAAATTAGAGTGCTCAAAGCAAGCCTACGCCTGGATACATTAGCATGGGATAACATCATAGGATTCTCGATCCTATTGTGTCAGCCTTCGGATCTGAGTAATGATTAACAGTGACAATGGGGCATTCAGATTTCATAGTCGAGGTGAAATTCTTGGATTTATGAAAGACGAACAATCGCGAAAGCATTTGCCAAGGATGTTTTCATTAATCAAGAACGAAAGTCGGGGCTCAAGACGATCGATACCGCCCTAGTCACAACCATAAACGATGCCGACCAGGGATCACGGATGTTGCTTTTAGACTCACCGCACCTTATGAGAAATCAAAGTTTTTGGGTTCCTGGGAGTATGGTCGCAAGGCTGAAACTTAAAGGAATTGACTAAGGGCACCACCAGAGCGAGCCTCGCGCTTAATTTGACTCAACACGGAAACTTACCAGGTCCGCACATAGTAAGGATCGGCTGACAGATCGAGAGCTCTTTCTTGATTCTACGGGTGGTGGTGCATGGCCGTTTAGTTGGTGGAGCGATTTGTCCTGGTTAATTCCGCTAACTAACGAGACCTCACCGCTAACTAGCTATGCGGAGGCGACCCTCCGCGCCGCCTTCTAGAGGGACTATGGCCGCTAGGCCAAGGAAGTTTCGAGGCAATAACAGTCCGTGATGCCCTTAGATGTTCGGGTCGCACGCCGCTACAATCGATGTATTCAACGAAGTCTATAGCCTCGCCGACAGTGCCCGGTAATCTTTGAAATTTCATCGTGATGGGGATAGATCATTGCAATTGTTGGTCTTCAACGAGGAATTCCTAGTAAGCGCGAAGTCATCACCGCTGCTGACTACGCCCTCGCTTCTTTGTACACACCGCCCGCCGCCCTACCGATTGAATGGTCCTGAAGTGTTCTGATCGCGCGAGGTGGGCGGGCGTCACGCCGCGACGCCGCGAGAAGTCCATCGAACCTTATCATTTAGAGGAAGGAGAAGTCGAATAAGGTTTCCGTGAGGTGAACCCGCGAAGGATCATTGTTGATGCCTCGCAAACAGACGACTTGCGAATCGTTGAATTAATCTCGGAGGCACACGAGGGGTCCACATTGCCCCGAAGTTGCCGCTTTGTCGGGGCGCAAGAGCGCCTCGTGCCGCCGCTAGTGTGCCCCGGCAAAGACAACAACTATGGCCCCGCCACGACGCGCCAAGGAACTCGAACAACGGCAGAGCTCCCGCGATCCGGATACGGATCCCGCCGGTAAGTCGCGAGAATGGTGTCCAAAATGACTCTCGCAACGGATATCTCGCCTCGTGATCGATGAAGAACGAGCGAATGCGATACTTGGTGTGAATTGCGTAATCCCGTGAACCATCGAAGTCTTTGAACGCAAGTCGCGCTCGGCCATTAGGCCGAGGGCACGCCTCGCCTGGTGTCACGCATTGCCGCCCCAAACCCGCACGCCGAATCGACGGAGGGGGAGGCGCTGGGCGAAAGTTGGCCTCCCGCGAGCATTGCCTCGCTGATGGTTGAAAACGAGCCCACGAGTGATGACCGCCACGCTCACTGGTGGACGAGCGAAAGCCTCGAGCCCGACCGCGGCGCATGATGTCCCTTTGTCTAGGCCGCGAGACCCGCAAGCAAGAAAGCGCCACAACGCGACCCCAGGTCAGCGGGCCACCCGCCGAAGCTTAAGCATATCAATAAGCTGAGGAAAAGAAACTAACGAGGATTCCCCTAGTAACGGCGAGCGAACCGAAAAGCCCACCATGAGAATCGGCCGCCTCGGTCCGACCAGAAGTCCGAGAAGCGCCTCACGGCGATCGCCCAAGTCCCCTGGAAGGGGGCGCCGGAGAGGGTGAGAGCCCTGCTGCGTTCGGACTCGCCGCACCACGAGGCGCCGCTTTACGAAGTCGGGTTGTTTGGGAATGCACCCAATCGGGCAGAATTCGGCCCAAGGCTAAATACAAAGCGAGACCGATAATAACAAGTACCGCGAGGGAAAGATGAAAAGGACTTTGAAAAGAGAGTCAAATAGTGCTTGAAATTGCTCGAGGGAAGCGGATGGGGCCGGGCGATGCGCGTCCCCGGCCGGATGTGGAACGGCGCCACCGGCCGATCGGGCCGACGCCGGTCCGACGCTGACCGGCGGGCGCGCCAAGCCCGGCCGTTGATATGCTCGCGAGACGCCGCCGTCAGCGTTGTGGATGGCGCCACGCCGCCACGCTGCGTTCTCAAGACTGCTCTCGGCGCCGGCCTCTTTCTATTCGCCCGCCTTGAAACACACTGACCAAGGAGTCCGACATGTGTGCGAAGTCAATCCGGCGAGCAAACCCGTAAGGCGCAAGGAAGCCGACAGGAACCCCGCGCGCCGCACCGCCGACCGACCTTGATCTTCTCGTGGAAGGGTTCGAGTGAGAGCATACCGCTTGACCCGAAAGATGGTGAACTATGCCTCGAAGCGGGCGGCCGAGGAAACTTCGCGAGGCCCGCAGCCGAGCATCGACGCGGTAAATCGCTCGTCTGACTTGGGTATAGGGCGAAAGACTAATCGAACCGCCTAGTAGCCGTTCCCTCCGGTTTCTCAGATAGCCGAGCTCATGTGCGAAGTTCTATCTGTAAAGCCAATGATTAGAGGCATCGGGGCGCAACGCCTCGACCTATTCTCAAACTTTAAATAGGTAGGACTACGCGGCCGCCCGCTGAGCCGCCACTAATCGAGAGCTCCAAGTGGGCCATTTTTGGTAAGCGTAATCGGCGATGCGGGATGAACCGAAGCCGAAGTTACTGCGCCCAATCAAGGCTAACCTAGATCCCACAAAGGGTGTTGGTCGACAAGACAAGCAGATTCGCGGTCATGGAAGTCGAACCGCTAAGGAGTGTGTAACAACTCACCGCCGAATCAACTAGCCCCGAAATGGATGGCGCTAAAGCGCCGCGACCTATACTTCCGCCGGCAAGTGCCAGCCCCGATGAGTAGGAGGGCGCGCGGCCGCAGAAACTGGCGCGAGCCCGGCGAGCGCCGCTTGCGCAGATTCGTGGTAGTAGCAAATATTCAAATGAGAACTTTGAAGGCCGAAGAGGGAAAGGTTCCATGTGAACGGCACTTGCACATGGGTTAGTCGATCCTAAGAGACTGGGAGGCTCGTTCGATAGCGCAACACGCCGCACTTCGAAGGGAATCGTTAAAATTTCAACCGGACGTGGCGGCCGACGGCAACGTTAGGAGTCCGAGACGCCGGCGGCCTCGAAGAGTTCTCTTCGCTTAACTACCGCCCACTCGAAACGGCCACCGGAGGTAGGGTCCAATGGCCGGAAGAGCACCGCACGCCGCGTGGTGTCCGGCAGCCGCGCTTCTTGAAAATTCGGAGGACCGAGTGCCTCCCACGCCCGGCCGCACTCATAACCGCATCAGTTCCAAGGTGAACACCGTCGATGGAACAATGTAGGCAAGGGAAGTCGGCAAATGGATCCGTGAATCTCGAAAAGGATTGGCTCGGTGGTCGGGCACTGGTCCCACTCAACCCGCTTACCGTTTACGGATCGCCGAAGCCGCCTCCGCGCGAGAGCTGGTCGCCGCGTCGGCCGGGGACTGATCGAACGGCCCTTCGGTCCTCTCCCGCCGAATATGACCGTAATCGTACGACAAGGGGAATCCGACCGCTTAATTAAAACAAAGCATTGCGATGGTCCTCGCGATGCCGACGCAATGTGATTTCTCG
The DNA here is from genome assembly GCA_031216115.1 of Senna siamea. NCBI lineage: Eukaryota > Viridiplantae > Streptophyta > Magnoliopsida > Fabales > Fabaceae > Senna > Senna siamea. The sequence goes on from JAVHNK010000024.1 coordinate 52,476, forward strand.
CCAAAGGCTCAATGTCAAAGTGAAGAAATTCAACCAAGCGCGTAAACTACGGAGTAACTATGACTCTCTTAAGGTAGCCAAATGCCTCGCCATCTAATTAGTGACGCCGCATGAATGGATTAACGAGATTCCCATCGCCCTCGCTTCACTATCCAAATAAACCACGCCTAAGGAACGGGCTTGGCGTAATCACGGGAAAGAAGACCTCGCTGAGCTTGACTCTAGTCCGACTTTGTGAAATGACTTGAGAGGTGTAGGATAAGTGGGAGCCTGAGACGGCGAAAGTGAAATACCAGTACTTTTAACGTTATCTTACTTATTCCGTGAATCTGAGATGGGCACGCCCTCTTTGGACCTGCTCGCTCATGGCCGATCCGCGAAGACATTGTCAAAGTGGGGAGTTTGGTCAGCGCACATCCGTTAAAAGATAACGCAGTGTCCTAAGATGAGCTCAACGAGAACGTAAATCTCGTGGTGGAACAAAAGGGTAAAAGCTCGCTTGATTCTCGATTTCCAAGATTTAATACGAACCGTGAAAGCGTGGGCCTATCGATCCTTTAGTCCTTCTGAATTTGAAGCCAGAGGTGTCGTAAAAGTTACCACAGGATAATCGCTTGTGGCGCCAAGCCGCTCATAGCGACGCTGCTTTTGATCCTTCGATGCTCGCTTTTCCTATCATTGTGAAGCGTAATTCACCAAGTGTTGGATTGTTCACCCACCAATAGGAACGTGAGTCGGGTTTAGACCGCCGTGAGACAAAGTTAGTTTTACCCTACCGATGATAGTGTCGCAATAGTAATTCAACCTAGTACGAGGAACCGCTGATTCGCGACAATTGGTCATCGCGCTTGGTTGAAAAGCCGCTGGCGCCGGTTACCGCGGCGCTGATTATGACCAACGCTTAAGTCGAATCCGCCAGAAGCGATGCATGTGCCCGCCGCTTGTTTGCCGACCAGCCAGCAGGGCCTCGCCCCCAAAGGCACGCGGTCGCTGGTGGATCCCGCGCGCGATCAATCGCCTCGACGCTTGAACAAATTCCCACCGAGCGGCGTAGAATCCTTGCGCACGACTTAAATACGCGACGGTATTGTAGTGGCAGAGTGGCCTTGCCGCCACGATCCACCGAGATTCACTTTGTTGCTTCGATTCGTCCCTCCTCCCTTTACTCTCAAAAATCCGCCCACTTTAAGAATTACTAATTTCTAAAATCGAGGTTGAAGATCAAATAAAAATGCCAACAATTATACCAAGTCTCAACCATCACATGCGCTACACCTTCACACATGCCTTTGCTATCTATATGACATGGCCAGGGCCATGTCTGTGGGTGCCTCATAAGCTACCTAAGAAATTTGAGGCCAAGTGAACGAGAGAGGCTGGGAGGAAGTTATCACAACTTACCCACGGCTTAGCTACAAAGGATTCCCTTCACATGCCCAAAACATGCCATGAGTCACACAAGACTTAATCATGGCATGCCACGACAACGCCATGACAATGTCAGGACATGTCATGGCCTCGCCCACGACCGAAGTCGCGACATCGCCAAACCATTGAGTGCCGTGCAAGTGCTTGATTTATGCAAAATCTCACGTGCATACGGGGTCCAAACTGAAGCTTATGTGCCAAGGAAGCTACCCAAGAAGTTTCAAGCAATCCGATCATTTTCTATTTTTCCTGATTTTTGAAGTTTCAAAAGTAAAAATTGTGAAATATTATACGGGTGTCTAAAAATTATGAGATTTGGGAGGAAGCCAATCTTAACGCTCTAAGCTTGCCTACAAAAATGGCGCGAAAATTCGGCCTCTAGGTACCAAAAAACTTATGTTGGTCAAGGCAAAGTATATCATCTCCTCGCCAGAGAGAAAAGTTGCTTTGCTCTTTAGGGAAGCCATGTACCCACCCCCGCCTCCATCGCTATGCCCATGACCCGCCCCACCATCGCACTCCCCACGACCCTCCCCACCGCGGCACTCCCACGACCCTCCCCACCGTGGCACCCTCATGACCCTCCCCATGCCCCACATGATCACCGTGTCTGGTGGACTCCATTGTCCTGCCACCGCTATGCCCCGCCCGTTCCACGACTACCGACCGGAAGGCATTTTTTGCAAAAAAAATATATATATCTAAATTGAATATATAAAGGACTTGAACTTGGACTTGGGGCATGAGGCTTGAGGCTTGACATGTACAAAGACCGTGTGTGTCCGATAAGTAGGCTACCAAACCTCTGGCCGTGGGTGCCAATGATGCTACCCAAAAAATTCGAGGCCAAGACAATGAAATTAACTCTGGGATTCATGGCTCGCTTCACGACCGAAGTCGCGACACCGCCAAACCATTGAGTGCCGTGCAAGTGCTTGATTTATGCAAAATCTCACGTGCATATGGGGGTCCAAACTGAAGCTTATGTGCCAAGGAAGCTACCCAAGAAGTTTCGGCAATCCGCTTATTTTCTATTTTTCCTGATTTTTTGAAGGTGGAAAATTCATAAAAATTCCACGGTGTCCAAAAATCGTGAAATTTGGTGAGGAAGCTAAACATGTTTTTCTAAGCATGCCTGCAAAAATGGCGCGAAAATTCGATCTCTAGCCCGAAACCATGTCGACATGCCACGACTACCATGACAATGCCATGACAGCCACGACTACCATGACAATGTCACATGTCATGGCCTGGCCCACGACCGAAGTCGCGACACCGCCAAACCATTGAGTGCCGTGCAAGTGCTTGATTTATGCAAAATCTCACGTGCATATGGGGTCCAAACTGAAGCTTATGTGCCAAGGAAGCTACCCAAGAAGTTTCGGCAATCCGCATATTTTCTATTTTTCCTGATTTTTGAAGGTGGAAAATTCATAAAAATTCCACTGGTGTCCAAAAATCGTGAAATTTGGTGAGGAAGCTAAACATGTTTTTCTAAGCATGCCTGCAAAAATGGCGCGAAAATTCGATCTCTAGCCCGAAACCATGTCGACATGCCACGACTACCATGACAATGCCATGACAGCCACGACTACCATGACAATGTCGTGACATGTCATGGCCTCGCCCACGACCGAAGTCGCGACACCGCCAAACCATTGAGTGCCGTGCAAGTGCTTGATTTATGCAAAATCTCACGTGCATACGGGGTCCAAACTTGCTTATGTGCCAAGGAAGCTACCCAAGAAGTTTCGGCAATCCGCCATTTTCTATTTTTCCTGATTTTTGAAGGTGGAAAATTCATAAAAATTCCACGGTGTCCAAAAATCGTGAAATTTGGTGAGGAAGCTAAACATGTTTTTCTAAGCATGCCTGCAAAAATGGCGCGAAAATTCGATCTCTAGCCCGAAACCATGTCTGACATGCCACGACTCGCCACGACAATGCCATGACAAAGCCACGACTACCATGACAATGTCAGACATGTCATGGCCTCGCCCACGACCGAAGTCGCGACATCGCAAAACCATTGAGTGCCGTGCAAGTGCTTGATTTATGCAAAATCTCACGTGCATATGGGGGTCCAAAATTGCTTATGTGCCAAGGAAGCTACCCAAGAAGTTTCGGCAATCCGCTTTATTTTCTATTTTTCCGATTTTTAAAGTTTCAAAAGTAAAATTCGTAAAATATTCTATGGGTGTCCAAAAATTATGAAATTTGAGGAGGTGGGTAATCATATTTTTCTAAGCATGCCTGCAAAAATCGTATAAAATTCGATCTCTAGGTACAAAAACTTATGTTGGTCGGGCGAAAGTATATCATCTCTCCCGCCGGAGTGAATAGTTGCGCTTTGCTCTTTAGGGGGCTCATTCCTAGGTGCCATGCACCCCCTCACCCCATGCACTCAAGCTTGTCTACCCATGACTTGCAAGTGTGCTAGTGGGTGGTCCTCGAGAGAGCCAAGGTGTGGCATCACGGCGGTTTGCCGGTATCGTATCTGCCGGCCGCGAAACTACGCCGCGATCGACCACCGCTTCCCGGCGAACCCCAAAAATTTCTTTACAAAGAGGAAGGCGCCAAGACGTCATGGGGATGTTGGAATTGCACAAACCGAGCCCTAACTCGCAATCTAGTATCACAATCAAGTGCTTTGAGGGTCAGGCATGTGGCGGTGTGATTCGGGTTCCACGTAATCAAACGCCATGTGATGGCTTGAGAGGGCATGCGCGTGGTGCTAGTGTCGCGGGTTCACCTAAACCGGCGGGACATTCCTTGAACATGCTTTTGCGGGCTTGGCAACGGCGAACGTAAGGAGTCGCGACCGCCAGACCAAGGGGCTTGGGATGGGGTGGCTTGATGTGGACGGGGACACATGCATGGTATTAACCTATCTTGGCGTGGGCATGTCCGAGGCGATTTTTGGTTGCTTCTAATTGCTTGCTTGTGGGAGCGGGCGTCCTCTCGCATGTTCTTGGAAAACACAGTACACGATGCCATGGCCTGGTGCATGGCGTAGCCGATCCGACCTCCTCTCCATGGCATTAACCCGCCTTGCTTGTGGGCATGTCTGAGGTGATGGAAATCGCCGCTTCTAATTGCTTGCTTGTGGGGGGGGCGTGTTCTCCGAACGCCATGGCCTGGTGCATGGTGGGAGCCGCTCCGACTCTCCGCCCATGGCATTAACCCGCCTTGCTTGTGGGCATGTCCGAGGTGATGGTAATCGCCGCCTAATTGCTTGCTTGTGGGGGGGCGTGTTCTCCGAACGCCATGGCCTGGTGCATGGCGTAGCCGATCCGACCTCCTTTCCATGGCATTAACCCGCCTTGCTTGTGGGCATGTCCGAGGTGATGGTAATCGCCGCTTCTAATTGCTTGCTTGTGGGGGGCGTGTTTCCGAACGCCATGGCCTGGTGCATGGCGTAGCCGATCCGACCTCCTCTCCATGGCATTAACCCGCCTTGCTTGTGGGCATGTCTGAGGTGATGGTAATCGCCGCCTAATTGCTTGCTTGTGGGCGGGCGTGTTCTCCGAACGCCATGGCCTGGTGCATGGTGGGAGCCGCTCCGACCTCCTTTCCATGGCATTAACCCGCCTTGCTTGTGGGCGTGTTCGAGGTGATGGTAATCGCCGCCTAATTGCTTGCTCGTGGGCGGGCGTTCTCTCGAACGCCATGGCCTGGTGCATGGCGTAGCCGATCCGACCTCCTCTCCATGGCATTAACCCGCCTTGCTTGTGGGCATGTTCGAGGTGATGGTAATCGCCGCCTAATTGCTTGCTTGTGGGTGGGGGCGTGTTCTCCGAACGCCATGGCCTGGTGCATGGCGAGCCGCTCCGACCTCCTTTCCATGGCGTTAACCCGCCTCGCTTGTGGGCATGTCTGAGGTGATGGTAATCGCCGCCTAATTGCTTGCTTGTGGGATGGGGCGCGCTCCGAACGCCATGGCCTGGTGCATGGTGGTAGCCGATCCAATCCCGATGCCATGGCCTGGTGCATGGTTGTTGCCTTTCGACATAAGATTGTTGCCTTTCGACATAAGAGTGTTGCCTTTCGACATAAGATTGTTGCCTTCGACATACAATGGTTGCCTTTCTCGCGATGTGCATGCCTAGCGTTGCTCGATTGATGCCACCGATGCCTCCATTTGCTCGCGTGCCCTCGGGCACGCGGTGTGGTTCGCTTGGTGGCGCTGGTCAAGTAATACGGCCGGTGTGTGAGTGGTGATTTGATTGTTCCCGCTGGTCGCCTGCGTTTGTGCATCGAATCCGCTCATGGCTATCCTCCTCATCCCTACCCATTGGCATTGATTGATGCCCCTGTTTTGACTGGCCGATGATGGTTGCCCTTGTGTCGCCTACCCATTGATGTGGAATTTATTATCCTCAGATGTCCCTCCATCCATCCGCTTCCTCGAAATATAGGGTTTGGCGAGGACCATGAAGTAGCCCTTGTGTTCCATCCGGCCACAATCGTGGGCGAGGGTGGCCAGGGAGGACTCACCGATCTCTGATGCAAGGCATGCCGTGGATGCAGGTCGCCGAATGCCCTCGCATGTCCCAACATAGACTCTAATTTCTGCATGACGATCGCACTTGGCATGCTATGACCTTCTGGCCATGTGTCGAGGGTTGTGCAAATGCGGCGGTCCGCCAAATGAGGATTGCTACCTGGTTGATCCCGCCAAAGAGTCATATGCTTGTCTCAAAGATTAAGCCATGCATGTGTAAGTACGAACAAATTCAGATCGTGAAACCGCGAATGGCTCATTAAATCGCTTATAGTTTGTTTGATGGTATCTACTACTCTGATAACCGTAGTAATTCTAGAGCTAATACGCAACAAACCCCGACTACCTAAGGGACGATTTATTAGATAAAGGTCAACGCGCTCGCCCGCTGTTCGATGATTCATGATAACTGACGGATCGCACGGCCATCAGGCCGCGACGCATCATTCAAATTTCGCCTCTATCAACTTTCGATGGTAGGATAGTGGCCTACCATGGTGGTGACTGGTGACTGAGAATTAGGTTCGATTCCTGAGAGGGAGCTCGAGAAACGGCTACCACATCCAAGGAAGGCAAAGCGCCAAGAAATTACCCAATCCCGACACTCGGGAGGTAGTGACAATAAATAACAATACCGCTCATCGAAGTCCGTAATTGAATGAGTACAATCTAAATCCCTTAACGAGGATCCATTGAGGGCAAGTCCGTGCCAAAGCCGCGTAATTCCAGCCCAATAGCGATATTTAAGTTGTTGCGCTTAAAAAGCTCGTAGTCGACCTGGTCGGGTCGACGGCCCGCTCGTGTGCACCGGCCGGCTCGCCCTTCGCCGGCTGATGCGCCCTGGCCTTAATTGGTCGGTCGTGCCTCCTGCCGTTACTTTGAAGAAATTAGAGTGCTCAAAGCAAGCCTACGCCTCGATACATTAGCATGGGATAACATCATAGGATTCTCGATCCTATTGTGTCAGCCTTCTGGATCTGAGTAATGATTAACAGGACAATGGGGCATTCAGATTTCATAGTCGAGGTGAAATTCTTGGATTTATGAAAGACGAACAATCGCGAAAGCATTTGCCAAGGATGTTTTCATTAATCAAGAACGAAAGTCGGGGCTCAAGACGATCGATACCGCCCTAGTCTCAACCATAAACGATGCCGACCAGGGATCACGGATGTTGCTTTTAGACTCACCGCACCTTATGAGAAATCAAAGTTTTTGGGTTCCGGGGAGTATGGTCGCAAGGCTGAAACTTAAAGGAATTGACTAAGGGCACCACCAGAGCGAGCCTCGCGCTTAATTTGACTCAACACGGAAACTTACCAGGTCCGCATAGTAAGGATTGACAGATCGAGAGCTCTTTCTTGATTCTACGGGTGGTGGTGCATGGCCGTTTAGTTGGTGGAGCGATTTGTCCGGTTAATTCCGCTAATCTAACGAGACCTCACCGCTAACTAGCTACGCGGAGGCGACCCTCCGCGCCGCCTTCTAGAGGGACTACGGCCGCTAGGCCAAGGAAGTTTGAGGCAATAACATGTGTCCGTGATGCCCTTAGATGTTCTCGGGGTCGCGACGCCGCTACAATCGATGTATTCAACGAAGTCTATAGCCTCGCCGACAGTGCCCGTAATCTTTGAAATTTCATCGTGATGGGGATAGATCATTGCAATTGTTGGTCTTCAACGAGGAATTCCTAGTAAGCGCGAGTCATCACCGCGCTGACTACGCCCTCGCTTCTTTGTACACACCGCCCGCCGCCCTACCGATTGAATGGTCCTGAAGTGTTCTGATCGCGCGAGGTGGGCGGTTCGCCGCCGGCGACGCCGCGAGAAGTCCATCGAACCTTATCATTTAGAGGAAGGAGAAGTCGAATAAGGTTTCCGTGAGGTGAACCCGCTAAGGATCATTGTTGATGCCTCGCAAACAGACGACTTCGCGAATCGTTGAATTAATCTCGGGAGGCACACGAGGGGTCCACATTGCCCCGAAGTTGCCACCTTGTCGGCGCAAGAGCGCCTCGCCGCCGCTAGTGTGCCCCGGCAAAGACAACAACTATGGCCCTGCCACGCGCCAAGGAACTCGACCAAACCTGCGTAGCCCCGGCGATCCGGATACGGATCCCGCTCGGGGTAAGTCGCGAGAATGGTGTCCAAAATGACTCTCGGCAACGGATATCTCGGCTCGTGATCGATGAAGAACGAGCTAAATGCGATACTTGGTGTGAATTGCGTAATCCCGTGAACCATCGAAGTCTTTGAACGCAAGTCGCGCTCGGCCATTAGGCCGAGGGCACGCCTGGCTCGGGTGTCACGCATTGCCGCCCCAAACCCGCACGCCGAACCGACGGAGGGGGAGGCGCTTGGGCGAAAGTTGGCCTCCCGCGAGCATTGCCTCGCGGATGGTTGAAAAACGAGCCCACGAGTGATGACCGCCACGTTCACTGGTGGACGAGCGAAAGCCTCGAGCCCGACCGCGGCGCATGATGTCCCTTTGTCTAGGCCGCGAGACCCGCGGTAAGCAAGAAAGCGCCACAACGCGACCCCGTGTCAAAGTGGGCCACCCGCCGAAGCTTAAGCATATCAATAAGCTGAGGAAAAGAAACTAACGAGGATTCCCTAGTAACGGCGAGCGAACCGAAAAGCCCACCATGAGAATCGGCCGCCTCTGGTCCGACCAGAAGTCCGAGAAGCGCCTCACGGGCGATCGCCCAAGTCCCCTGGAAGGGGCGCCGGAGAGGGTGAGAGCCCTGCCGTGTTCGGACTCGCCGCACCACGAGGCGCCGCTTACGAAGTCGGGTTGTTTGGGAATGCACCCAATCGGGCAGAATTCCGCCCAAGGCTAAATACAAAGCGAGACCGATAATGTAACAAGTACCGCGAGGGAAAGATGAAAAGGACTTTGAAAAGAGAGTCAAATAGTGCTTGAAATTGCTCCGGAGGGAAGCGGATGGGGCCGGGCGATGCGTCCTTGCCGGATGTGGAACGGCCACCGGCTCACGATCGGCCGACGCGGTCCGACGCGACCATGGCGCGCCAAGCCCGGCCGTTGATATGCTCGCGAGACGCCGCTGCCGCGGTTGTGGATGGCGCCGCCGCCGCCACGGCGTTCTCAAGACTGCGTTCCTCGGGCGCCGCAAGGGTTTCTATTCGCCCGCTCTTGAAACACTGACTCAAGGAGTTCCGACATGTGTGCGAAGTCAATCCGGCGAGCAAACCCGTAAGGCGCAAGGAAGCCGATTGTGGAACTCCCGCTGCCGCACCGCCGACCGACCTTGATCTTCCGTGGAAGGGTTCGAGTGAGAGCATACCGCCGACCCAAAGATGGTGAACTATGCCTCGAAGCGGGCGGCCGAGGAAACTTCGTGGAGGCCCGCAGCCGATATCGACGCAAATCGCTCGTCTGACTTGGGTATAGGGCGAAAGACTAATCGAACCGCCTAGTAGCCGGTTCCCTCCGGTTTCCTCAGATAGCCGGAGCTCATGTGCGAAGTTCTATCTGCAAAGCCAATGATTAGAGGCATCGGGCGCAACGCCGACCTATTCTCAAACTTTAAATAGGTAGACGCCACGGCCGCCCGCTGAGCCGCGCCACTAATCGAGCTCCAAGTGGGCCATTTTTGGTAAGCGTAATCGGCGATGCGGGATGAACCTGAAGCCGAAGTTACTGCGCTCAATCAAGGCTAACCTAGATCCCACAAAGGGTGTTGGTCGATTAAGACAAACAGATTCGCGGGTCATGGAAGTCGAACCGCTAAGGAGTGTGTAACAACTCACCGCCGAATCAACTAGCCCCGAAATGGATGGCGCTAAAGCGCCGCGACCTATACTCCTGGCCGGCAAGTGCCAGGCCCCGATGAGTGAGGGCGCGCGGCCGCCGCAAAACTGGGCGCGAGCCCGGCGAGCGCCGCTTGCGCAGATTCGTGGTAGTAGCAAATATTCAAATGAGAACTTTGAAGGCCGAAGAGGGAAAGGTTCCATGTGAACGGCACTTGCACATGGGTTAGTCGATCCTAAGAGACTGGAGGCCCGCTCGATAGCGCAACACGCCGCACTTCGAAGGGAATCGTTAAAATTTCGAACCGGACGCGGCCGACGGCAACGTTAGGAGTCCGAGACGCCGGGCGGGCCTCGGAAGAGTTCTCTTTCGCTTAACTACCGCCCACTCGAAACGGCCACCGGAGGTAGGGTCCAATGGCCGGAAGAGCACCGCGACGCCGCTGGTGTCCGGCAGCTCGGCGCTTCTTGAAAATTGAGGACCGAGTGCCTCCCACGCCTCGGCCGTACTCATAACCGCATCAGTTCCAAGGTGAACACCGTCGATGGAACAATGTAGGCAAGGGAAGTCGGCAAATGGATCCGTGAATCTCGAAAAGGATTGGCTCGGTGGTCGGGCACGGGTCCCACCAACCCGCTTACCGTTTACGGATCGCCGAAGCCGCCCCGCGGCGAGAGCTGGTCGCCGCTGGTCGGCCGGGGACGGATCGGGAACGGCCCTTCGGTCCTCCCGCGCCGAACGACTCGTAATCGGTACGACAAGGGGAATCCGACCGCTTAATTAAAACAAAGCATTGCGATGGTCCTCGCGATGTCGACGCAATGTGATTTCGCCAAAGGCTCAATGTCAAAGTGAAGAAATTCAACCAAGCGCGTAAACTACGGAGTAACTATGACTCTTAAGGTAGCCAAATGCCTCGCCATCTAATTAGTGACGCCGCATGAATGGATTAACGAGATTCCCATCGCCCTCGCTTCACTATCCAAATAAACCACACCAAGGAACGGCTTGGCGTAATCAACGGAAAGAAGACCTCGCTGAGCTTGACTCTAGTCCGACTTTGTGAAATGACTTGAGAGGTGTAGGATAAGTGGGAGCCGAGACTACGAAAGTGAAATACCACTACTTTTAACGTTATTTTACTTATTCCGTGAATCTGAGAGCGGGCACGCCCTCTTGGACCTGCTCGCTCATGCCGATCCGGCGAAGACATTGTCGTGGGGAGTTTGGTCAGCGCACATCCGTTAAAAGATAACGCAGTGTCCTAAGATGAGCTCAACGAGAACGTAAATCTCGTGGTGGAACAAAAGGGTAAAAGCTCGCTTGATTCTCGATTTCCAAGATTTAATACGAACCGTGAAAGCGTGGCCTATCGATCCTTTAGTCCTTCTGAATTTGAAGCTGAGGTGTCGTAAAAGTTACCACAGGATAATCGCTTGTGGCGCCTAAGCCGCTCATAGCGACGCTGCTTTTTGATCCTTCGATGCTCGCTCTTCCTATCATTGTGAAGCGTAATTCACCAAGTGTTGGATTGTTCACCCACCAATAGGAACGTGAGTCGGGTTTAGACCGCCGTGAGACAAAGTTAGTTTTACCCTACCGATGATAGTGTCGCAATAGTAATTCAACCTAGTACGAGGAACCGCTGATTCGCACAATTGGTCATCGCGCTTGGTTGAAAAGCCGCGGCGCCGGTTACCGCGGCGCTGATTATGACCGAACGCCTAAGTCGAATCCGCCAGAAGCGATGCATGTGCCCGCCGCTTGTTTGCCGACCAGCCAGCAGGGCCTCGCCCCCAAAGGCACGTGTCGCTGGTGGATCCCGCGGCGCGATCAATCGCCTCGACGCCTTGAACAAATTCCCACCGAGCGCGTAGAATCCTTTGCGCACGACTTAAATACGCGACGGTATTGTAGTGGCAGAGTGGCCTCACGCCACGATCCACCGAGATTCAGCCCTTGTTGCTTCGATTCGCCCCTCCTCCCCTTTACTCTCAAAAATCCGCCCACTTTAAGAATTACTAATTTCTAAAATCGAGGTTGAAGATCAAATAAAAATGCCAACAATTATACCAAGTCTCAACCATCACATGCGCTACACCTTCACACATGCCTTTGCTATCTATATGACATGGCCAGGGCCTTGTCTGTGGGTGCCTCATAAGCTACCTAAGAAATTTGAGGCCAAGAGAACGAGAGTGGCTGGTGGGAAATTATCACAACTTACCCACGGCTTAGCTACAAAGGATTCCCTTCACATGCCCAAAACATGCCATGAGTCACACAAGACTTAATCATGGCATGCCACGACAACGCCATGACAATGTCAGGACATGTCATGGCCTGCCCACGACCGAGTCGCGACACTGCCAAACCATTGAGTGCCGTGCAAGTGCGGGATTTATGCAAAATCTCACGTGCATACGGGGTCCAAACTGAAGCTTATGTGCCAAGGAAGCTACCCAAGAAGTTTCGCGCAATCCGATCATTTTCTATTTTTCCTGATTTTTTGAAGGTGGAAAATTCATAAAAATTCCACTGTCCAAAATCGTGAAATTTGGTGAGGAAGCTAAACATGTTTTTCTAAGCATGCCTGCAAAAAATGGCGCGAAAATTCGATCTCTAGCCCGAAAACCATGTCGGACATGCCACGACTCAGTCATGACAATGCCATGACAGCCACGACTACCATGACAATGTCAGACATGTCATGGCCTCGCCACGACCGAAGTCGCGACACCGCCAAACCATTGAGTGCCGTGCAAGTGCTTGATTTATGCAAAATCTCACGTGCATACGGGGTCCAAACTGAAGCTTATGTGCCAAGGAAGCTACCCAAGAAGTTTCAGCAATCCGCTCATTTTCTATTTTTCCTGATTTTTGAAGGTGGAAAATTCATAAAAATTCCACGGTGTCCAAAAATCGTGAAATTTGGTGAGGAAGCTAAACATGTTTTTCTAAGCATGCCTGCAAAAATGGCGCGAAAATTCGATCTCTAGCCCGAAACCATGTCGACATGCCACGACTCGCCATGACAATGCCATGACAGCCACGACTACCATGACAATGTCAGACATGTCATGGCCTCGCCCACGACCGAAGTCGCGACATCGCCAAACCATTGAGTGCCGTGCAAGTGCTTGATTTATGCAAAATCTCACGTGCATACGGGGTCCAAACTGAAGCTTATGTGCCAAGGAAGCTACCCAAGAAGTTTCGGCAATCCGCCATTTTCTATTTTTCCTGATTTTTGAAGGTGGAAAATTCATAAAAATTCCACGGGTGTCCAAAAATCGTGAAATTTGGTGAGGAAGCTAAACATGTTTTTCTAAGCATGCCTGCAAAAATGGCGCGAAAATTCGATCTCTAGCCCGAAACCATGTCGGACATGCCACGACTCGCCATGACAATGCCATGACAGCCACGACTACCATGACAATGTCAGACATGTCATGGCCTCGCCCACGACCGAAGTCGCGACACCGCCAAACCATTGAGTGCCGTGCAAGTGCTTGATTTATGCAAAATCTCACGTGCATATGGGGGTCCAAACTGAAGCTTATGTGCCAAGGAAGCTACCCAAGAAGTTTCGGCAATCCGCCATTTTCTATTTTTCCTGATTTTTGAAGGTGGAAAATTCATAAAAATTCCACGGGTGTCCAAAAATCGTGAAATTTGGTGAGGAAGCTAAACATGTTTTTCTAAGCATGCCTGCAAAAATGGCGCGAAAATTCGATCTCTAGCCCGAAACCATGTCTGACATGCCACGACTACCACGACAATGCCATGACAGCCACGACTACCATGACAATGTCAGACATGTCATGGCCTCGCCCACGACCGAAGTCGCGACACCGCAAAACCATTGAGTGCCGTGCAAGTGCTTGATTTATGCAAAATCTCACGTGCATATGGGGTCCAAAATTGCTTATGTGCCAAGGAAGCTACCCAAGAAGTTTCGGCAATCCGCTTATTTTCTATTTTTCCGATTTTTTAAAGTTTCAAAAGTAAAAATTGTAAAATATTCTATGGGTGTCCAAAATTATGAAATTTGAGGAGGTGGGTAATCATATTTTTCTAAGCATGCCTGCAAAAATCGTGCGAAAATTCGATCTCTAGGTACAAAAACTTATGTTGGTCGGGCTAAAAGTATATCATCTCCTCACGGAGTGAATAGTTGCGCTTTGCTCTTTAGGGGGCTCATTCCTAGGTGCCATGCACCCTCACCCCATGCACTCAAGCTTGTCTACCCATGACTTGCAAGTGTGCTAGTGGGTGGTCCTCGAGAGAGCCAAGGTGTGGCACCGCGGGTTTGCCGTACTCCGGCCGTCGGCCGGCGAAATCACGCCGGCGCGACCGACCACCGCTTTTCCACGAACCCCAAAAAATTTCTTTACAAAGAGGAAGGCCAAGACGCTCATGGGGATGTTGGAATTGCACAAACCGAGCCCTAACTCGCAATCTAGTATCACAATCAAGTGCTTTGAGGGTCAGGCATGTGGCGGTGTGATTCGGGTTCCACGTAATCAAACGCCATGTGATGGCTTGAGAGGGCATGCGCGTGGTGCTAGTGTCGCGGGTTCACCTAAACCAAGGGACATTCTTGAACATGCTTTTTGCGGGCTTGGCAACGGCGAACGTAAGGAGTCGCGACCGCCAGACCAAGGGGCTTGGGATGGGGTGGCTTGATGTGGACTGGGACACATGCATGGTATTAACCTATCTTGGCGTGGGCATGTCCGAGGCGATTTTTGGTTGCTTCTAATTGCTTGCTTGTGGGAGTGGGGCGTGCTCTCCGCATGTTCTGGAAAAACACAGTACACGATGCCATGGCCTGGTGCATGGCGTAGCCGATCCGACCTCCTCTCCATGGCATTAACCCGCCTCGCTTGTGGGCATGTCTGAGGTGATGGAAATCGCCGCTTCTAATTGCTTGCTTGTGGGCGGGGCGTGTTCTCTCGAACGCCATGGCCTGGTGCATGGTGGGAGCCGCTCCGACCTCCTCGCCCATGGCATTAACCCGCCTCGCTTGTGGGCATGTCCGAGGTGATGGTAATCGCCGCCTAATTGCTTGCTTGTGGGGTGGGGCGTGTTCTCGAACGCCATGGCCTGGTGCATGGCGTAGCCGATCCGACCTCCTTTCCATGGCATTAACCCGCCTTGCTTGTGGGCATGTTCGAGGTGATGGTAATCGCCGCCTAATTGCTTGCTTGTGGGGCGGGGCGTGTTCTCCGAACGCCATGGCCTGGTGCATGGCGTAGCCGATCCGACTCTCCCTTCCATGGCATTAACCCGCCTTGCTTGTGGGCATGTCTGAGGTGATGGTAATCGCCGCCGTAATTGCTTGCTTGTGGGCGGGCGTGTTCTCCGAACGCCATGGCCTGGTGCATGGTGGGAGCCGCTCCGACCTCCTTTCCATGGCATTAACCCGCCTTGCTTGTGGGCGTGTTCGAGGTGATGGTAATCGCCGCTCAATTGCTTGCTCGTGGGGTGGGGCGTGTTCTCCGAACGCCATGGCCTGGTGCATGGCGGTAGCCGATCCGACCTCCTCTCCATGGCATTAACCCGCCTTGCTTGTGGGCATGTCTGAGGTGATGGTAATCGCCGCTTCTAATTGCTTGCTTGTGGGCGGGCGCGTTCTCTCGAACGCCATGGCCTGGTGCATGGCGAGCCGCTCCGACCTCCTTTCCATGGCGTTAACCCGCCTTGCTTGTGGGCATGTCTGAGGTGATGGTAATCGCCGCTTCTAATTGCTTGCTTGTGGGACGGGGGCGCCTCGAACGCCATGGCCTGGTGCATGGTGGTAGCCGATCCAATCCCGATGCCATGGCCTGGTGCATGGTTGTTGCCTTCGACATAAGATTGTTGCCTTTCGACATAAGAGTGTTGCCTTTCGACATAAGATTGTTGCCTTCGACATACAATGGTTGCCTTTCTCGCGATGTGCATGCCTAGCGTTGCTCGATTGATGCCACCGATGCCTCCATTTGCTCGTGGTGCCCTCGGGCATGCGGTGTGGTTCGCTTGGTGGCGCTGGTCAAGTAATACGGCCGTGTGTGAGTGGTGATTTGATTGTTCCCGCTGGTCGCCTGCGCTTGTGCATCGAATCCGCTCACGGCTATCCTCCTCATCCCTACCCATTGGCATTGATTGATGCCCCTGTTTTGACTGGCCGATGATGGTTGCCCTTGTGTCGCCACCCATTGATGTGGAATTTATTATCCCCAGATGTCCTCTCCATCCATCCGCTTCCCTCGAAATATGTGGTTTGGCGAGGACCATGAAGTAGCCCTTGTGTTCCATCCGGCCACAATCGTGGGCGAGGGTGGCCATGAGGACTCACCGATCTCTGATGCAAAGGCATGCCGTGGATGCAGTGGTCGCCGAATGCCCTCGCATGTCCCAACATAGACCTAATTCTTGCATGACGATCGCACTTGGCATGCTACGACCTTCTTGGCCATGTGTCGAGGGTTGTGCAAATGCAAGCGGCCTCGCCAAATGAGGATTGCTACCGTTGATCCCGCCAAGAGTCATATGCTTGTCTCAAAGATTAAGCCATGCATGTGTAAGTACGAACAAATTCAGATCGTGAAACCGCGAATGGCTCATTAAATCGCTTATAGTTTGTTTGATGGTATCTACTACCGATAACCGTAGTAATTCTAGAGCTAATACGCAACAAACCCCGACTACCTAAGGGACGATTTATTAGATAAAGGTCAACGCGCTCGCCTGCTGTTCGATGATTCATGATAACTCGACGGATCGCACGGCCATCAGGCCGGCGACGCATCATTCAAATTCTCGCCTCTATCAACTTTCGATGGTAGGATAGTGGCCTACCATGGTGGTGACGGTGACTGAGAATTAGGTTCGATTCCTGAGAGGAGCTCGAGAAACGGCTACCACATCCAAGGAAGGCAAGAGCGCCAAGAAATTACCCAATCCCGACACTCGGAGGTAGTGACAATAAATAACAATACCGCTCATCGAACCGTAATTGGAATGAGTACAATCTAAATCCCTTAACGAGGATCCATCGAGGGCAAGTCCGTGCCGCAGCCGCGTAATTCCAGCCCAATAGCGATATTTAAGTTGTTGCGCTTAAAAAGCTCGTGAGTCGACCTTGGGTCGGGTCGACGGCCCGCTGGTGTGCACCGGCCGGCTCGTCCCTTCGCCGGCTGATGCGCTCCTGGCCTTAATTGGTCGGGTCGTGCCTCCTGGCCGTTACTTTGAAGAAATTAGAGTGCTCAAAGCAAGCCTATCGTCACGAAGTTGTTCCTTAACAAGCTCACGCGGCGCCTTAGCTCCTTTCTCGCCTCAAAGAGCTAAGTCACCTCAATCTCAACTAGTGTTATGTGTGCTAAGAGGTTTGGCTAGAAGTAGAGAATGGAGGCAAGAGAACTCTTGATAAATGCTTTCAAATCTTGAATGTGTGGAAAACTTGGTTGGTTACAAATGAGAACCTTTTCCCCTATTTATAGTGCTAGCCTAGCCTTCCACCTCTTTCAGACGGTCCTAGAGTATCTTAGAACTTTAATATGTACAAGAGTCTCTTACAATATTCTACATGGTTCTATAGGATTCTAGAATGTTCCATAATGTTCTAGAGTGACCTAGTGTATTCTCAATTTTTCTGGGCATTCTAGAGTATTCTAGAATCCTCTCGATCCTTCTAGGTCATTCCAGAGTGTTCTAGAATCTTCTAGAACCTTGGTCCTTCTGGGTATTCGAGAGTCTTCTGAAACTTCTAGAAATCTTAATCCTTCCTGGGTGTTCCCATATGTTCTCGAGACTTCTAGAAATTATCCGTGACATCCTCCCCCCACCTAATTTGGCAACGCCTCGCTGCCTTGTGCGCCTCAAGCCGACACGAACCGCCACAGTCCTCCTCCGCTTCCCAGGTTGCTTCGATTCGGTGATCCTTTCCATTTAATTAAGTAATGATTTTGGCGAGGAACTCCCCGCTGCACCACTTTTTCTCGCAAGCACCGCTTCAATCTCTTTGTCATAAGATTTAGTCACTATCTGCGGCGCTGCCTTGAGAATCCTCGCTTGATCTTCCGTGATCTCCATGATATGGTTTAAGCATACTAACATGGAAGACCTGATGTATTTTTAAAGAGTTCTGTGAGGTCAAGCTTATATGAGACCTTACCTATTCTAGCGATGACAGGAACTACTTCTTCATATCTTCTGACTAGGCCTTTGTGTAAGCTTCAGAATGCTTTAAATTGTTGAGGTAGAAGCTTCACGAAGACTAAGTCACCAATAGTATACTCCTTTGGCCTTCTCTTCTTATCCGCCCATTTCTTCATGCTTATGAGCCTTCTCCAAGCATGATCTGCTAGATCGGCGTTTCTCCTCCCAAGACTTTGCCATCTTGAGTGCTCCCGGACTTTTCCCATCCGAAGTGGTGTTACCAACGTGTGTGGTGTCAAAGGTTGTCGCCCTATGGCTAGTTCAAACTGACTTTGCCCTCGTAGTCTGGCCAAGGCCAGAGGTTATAAGAGAATTGGGCTATGTCTAAGAGCTTTGCCCAATCTCGCTGATTAGCACTCACAAAGTGCCGAAGGTAACATTCTAACAAGGCATTCACCCTCTCGCTTGTCCATCAACTGAGGGTGAAAGCTTGTAGAGAAGTTGAGTTCCGCCCCGAGCAGCTTAAATAACTCGCCCGTAGTCGCCTGCGAAACGGGGTCTCTGGCCACTCACAATGCTTCTGTAGTCCCCAATACTTAACCACATTCTTGAAGAAACCCCGGCAGCCTTCCTCAGAAGATAATCCTTCGAGCACCGGATGAACGCCCCATACTTAGAAAATCGGTCTATCACCACCATGATAGACCTAAATCCCTGACTTCTGGTAAGGCAATCGATGAAGTCCATGGAGATAGACTCCCAAGGGTGCTCCTGAATGGGTAATGGCTCTAATAATCCCGCAGTCGCTTGTTCTCCACTTTGTCTTGTTGGCACACAAGACAAGTCTTCACATAAAGCTCTACTTCGCTTCCCCATCTTCGCCAAAAGTAAGTCGCCTCAACAAGTGCCATTGTGCGCTGACCTGTGATGACCAGCCCACTTTGTATCATGGCACTCCTTGATGAGGTCTCTTCGTAGGCTTCCCCATTTTGGGACATAAAGGCGATGTCCCTCGTGTAGAGTAGCCGCCCTCTACC
This sequence comes from Senna siamea, assembly GCA_031216115.1. Lineage (NCBI taxonomy): Eukaryota > Viridiplantae > Streptophyta > Magnoliopsida > Fabales > Fabaceae > Senna > Senna siamea. The sequence continues at coordinate 71,361 of JAVHNK010000024.1, forward strand.
CAAAACCGCTGGGTCTTACCCTCTTTGGCTAGCCTTATTAGCTCTTTGCCATAGGATCGTGTTCAAGCCCTTCTCTAATGCGCGTGATCAAGTCCCCTTGACTTGGCTTATGGTCGCGAGCTCCACCTTCCTACTAAGGGCGCCACCACTATGTTGGCTTTACCTGGCTTATACTCCAACGCAGTAGTCAAATTCGGCCAAGAAGTCTTGCCACCTTGCTTGCTTAGGCGACAACTTCTTCTCGGTCCAAAGTAGCTCGCTGCCACATTATCCGCCTTAATGGTAAAGTGTGCCCTCATCAGTAGTGTTCCACACGCCGCAAGCAATGGACCACTACCGCCATCTCCTTTTCTTGCACCTGTATCGACGCTCGCCTCGCTTAGCTTTCGCTTTCAAATGCTATTGGGTGCATCTCTTGCATCAACACTTCAATAGCAAAATCGACGACGGTGGACTACAAATGGTTTGCTAAAGTCCGGTAGGCTAGAACAGTGCTCGCTTATCATGACTTTAAGTCTTCAAATGCCTTTGACATAGATCACCCACTCCCATTTCTTCCCTTTGAGTAAGTCCGCAATGGGGCTGCCCTCTTGGAATATTCCTCAATGAATCGCCGATAATAATTCACTAGGCCAAGGAAAGAACGTGAACTCGCTTACCTTGGTTGGTACCTCCCAATCTATTATCGCCCTCACCTTGGTGTAGTCCATTCTTAGCTTCCCATGTCCAATGATGTGGCCCAGGAAATGCACCTCTTCCATGGCAAACGACACTTTTCCCTCTTCACATAGAGTTCATGTTCACGGCACTTGGAATACGATCCGTAGGTGTTCTACGTGTTCCTCCATCGTGTTATCAGAGATCACGATGTCATCCAAGTATACTACTACGAATCGTCCAAGTAAGGTTGAAAGATTTTATTCATGAGTGTGCAAAATGTTGCCGAGCATTGGTTAGCCCGAATGGCATGACTAACCACTCAAACGAACCATATCGTGACGATGCCGCTTTTGGTTCATCTCCTTCAGCTATTCGAACTTGGTAGTAACCTTTTTGCAAATCCATCTTTGTATAGATCTTGGCTCCACCAAGTCTATCAAAAAGATCAGCAATCAAAGGAATGGGATAATGGTTCTTAATAGTTACCTTATTGAGCGCTTCAGAGTCCACGCACATCCTCAATGTCCCATCGCGTTTCTTTTGGAACAATACCGGCAAGGCCATAAGGTGCCTTCGACTTGCCTTATCATTCCAGCTTTTCAACAAATTTCATCGAGTTGGTGGCGAAGCTCCTCAAGCTCCCTCTGCGCCATACTGATGGTGCCATTGCAGTGGCTTAGTACCGGTTCTAACTCGATCTTATGGTCCACCTCCTCCTGGTGGTAGCTTGTCGTAGTTTTGTCGCATTACGCCCTTATTCTCCTCAAGGACTGCTTGAATTATTGGTGGTATGACAATACTCTTCCGCTCCTTCATCCACCTTAAGAACGGCTAGGAATGCTCGCTTCCTCTCTTGCCCCCTTGGCAAATTGCATTGCCGATGTTGTCTTAGCTCTCACTATACCGCCATCGGGAGTTTCCAATGCTCAGATCATACACTATGATCCTTTCTCAAGGATACATACAACTAAATGATGGCATAGGGATACGTTACCCGCCTCAGAAATCCATCCCTAGGACGAGCCGAAGTCATCCATTGGTGCCACCGAGAGGTCCACTTGGCCCTTCCAAGTGCCTAGCGAGATCCACCCCTCGTGCTATGCCATTAAGGGGTCGAGCCTTGGCGCTGACAGCCTTGAGCCAACCTCACCCTTTTTCCAATCAAGACCAAGCCTCTTGGCCTCCTCTTCTGCTACAAAATTACGGGTTGCACCCGTGTCGATCAATGCCCTTGTTGGTCTCCCCGCTGATATACGCCGACGCATACGAGCCCCTTGCTAGACGCCGCTGGCATTGGCTTGGCCTTAAGAGCGCTAAGGATTTGGAGAGACCCCATCTTACTGCCTCCTCACCACGACCCTCCGCTTCTTGTCGCCTACCATAGCCGACAAGGATCCAAGCTAGGCGCCCTTCATGGTATGTGGCCCTTGCACACGAAGCAACCTCCCTTCAAGACAAAGGACTTCTTCTTTGCCTCATATTCATTACGCCCCGAGCTCCTATCTCCTCCTCTCAATGGTGGCCTTCGCTGGTTGTCTTTAACATTTTCATGATTATCCCTACCTTTGGCCTGATTCTTATCCCTTCTCTTGAATGCTTCAGATGGCCTTGGTGATGGAAGTCCATTAAGGACTCACGCAGCCTATTGCTTCATCCACGCTTTGACGCTGTCGTTGTACTTCTTGTTTAGCCCAACTTTGCAAAGCCCATCAATGAAATAGAAGAGTAGATCCTCTCGGGACAAGTCAGATTTGAAGCATAAGGGTTGTGAAATCCTTCACATAGTCTCAATCGCACTGTCTTAGCTCCTTAGCTTCATACTTCAAAGACGACATTCTCTGGATAAAAATGTCTTTGAGCTCCCTTCAAGTCGCCCCACGGTCGATTCGCATAATGCCCCGCTTCTATGTCAAGAAACCTTCTTCGCCACCATAACATGGTCAGGTTTCGCCAGGTAGGACGTTGTAGCTTTGATCTTTGATATCTCATCCTCAAGATTGAGATTATCAAAGTATTGCTCCATTTGCCACAAGTAGTTTTCTACTTCTTTGGCATCTCTAGCTCCATGGAACTTGGATGGCGTCCGGTAGTCCACCTTGGAGGGATTGGTCAAGGTGATTGTTGCTCCTCCAATGGCAAATGCCTTCTTACATAATGCCAATTCTTCTCGCATCCCCTCGATGCTAACGCAAGTTTTGGATAGCCCATCACCTTAGCCTCCAATTGACATATCGTGAATCTAGATCTCCTAGATCATCCTCGACAAGGCCAAGTTGTTCAAACATATGGTTCTCCAACAAGGTTGAACTATTCTCGACCCTTTCAAGTCTTTCACCAAGCTCTCCAACAACTTGCTCCAAGGCACTTACTTCACGAGCCTTACTTTGGTCTCGCTTCTTCTTGCCTTGCTGCACAGGCATGGTGTCCCTACCTCGCCTCCTGGCCATGATTGATGTAGTAGCATCAACGCTTCCACCATACTCACTAGTATACACAACACAAACTCAACCTGGCTCGATACCAACCGTCACTGAGTTGTTCCCTTAACAAGCTCACGCGGCGCCTTAGCTCCTTTCTCGCCTCTGCAGAGCTAAGTCACCTCAATCTCAACTAGTGTTATGTGTGCCTAAGAGGTTTGGCTAGAAGTAGAGAATGGAGGCAAGAGAACTCTTGATAAATGCTTTCAAATCTTGAATGTGTGGAAAACTTGGTTGGTTACAAATGAGAACCTTTTCCCCTATTTATAGTGCTAGCCTAGCCTTCCACCTCTTTCAGGAAGGTTCTAGAGTATCTTAGAACTTTAATATGTACAAGAGTCTCTTACAATATTCTACATGGTTCTATAGGATTCTAGAATGTTCCATAATGTTCTAGAGTGACCTAGTGTATTCTCAATTCTTCTGGGGCATTCTAGAGTATTCTAGAATCCTCTTGATCCTTCTAGGTCATTCCAGAGTGTTCTAGAATCTTCTAGAACCTTTTGGTCCTTCCGGGGTATTCGAGAGTCTTCGGGAAACTTCTAGAAATCTTAATCCTTCTGGGGTGTTCCCATATGTTCTGGAGACTTCTAGAAATTATCCGTGACACTACGCTCTGGATACATTAGCATGGGATAACATCATAGGATTCTGATCCTATTGTGTTGGCCTTCGGGATCGGAGTAATGATTAACAGGGACAGTCGGGGGCATTCAGATTTCATAGTCGAGGTGAAATTCTTGGATTTATGAAAGACTAACAATCACGAAAGCATTTGCCAAGGATGTTTTCATTAATCAAGAACGAAAGTCGGGGCTCAAGACGATCGATACCGCCCTAGTCTCAACCATAAACGATGCCGACCAGGGATCACGGATGTTGCTTTTAGACTCACCGCACCTTATGAGAAATCAAAGTTTTTGGGTTCCTGGGAGTATGGTCGCAAGGCTGAAACTTAAAGGAATTGACTAAGGGCACCACCAGAGCGAGCTCGCGCTTAATTTGACTCAACACGGAAACTTACCAGGTCCGCATAGTAAGGATTGACAGATCGAGAGCTCTTTCTTGATTCTACGGGTGGTGGTGCATGGCCGTTTTAGTTGGTGGAGCGATTTGTCCTGGTTAATTCCGTTAACTAACGAGACCTCACCGCTAACTAGCTATGCGGAGGCGACCCTCCGCGCCAGCCTTCTAGAGGACTACGGCCGCTAGGCCAAGGAAGTTTGAGGCAATAACAGTCCGTGATGCCCTTAGATGTTCTCGGGGTCGCACGCCGCTACACCGATGTATTCAACGAAGTCTATAGCCTTCGCCGACAGCCCGTAATCTTTGAAATTTCATCGTGATGGGGATAGATCATTGCAATTGTTGGTCTTCAACGAGGAATTCCTAGTAAGCGCGAGTCATCACCGCGCTGACTACGCCCTCGCTTCTTTGTACACACCGCCCGCCGCCCTACCGATTGAATGGTCCGGTGAAGTGTTCTGATCGCGCGCGTGGGCGGTTCGCCGCCGGCGACGCCGCGAGAAGTCCATCAACCTTATCATTTAGAGGAAGGAGAAGTCGAATAAGGTTTCCGTGAGGTGAACTCGCTGGCGATCATTGTTGATGCCTCGCAAACAGACGACTTGAACTCGTTGAATTAATCTCGGGAGGCACACGAGGGGTCCACATTGCCCCGAAGTTGCCACTTTGTCGGGGCGCAAGAGCGCCTCGTGCCGCCGCTAGTGTGCCCCGGCAAAGACAACAACTATGGCCCGCCACGACGCCGCCAAGGAACTCGAACAACGGCAGCGTAGCTCCCGCGATCCGGATACGGATCCCGCCGGTAAGTCGCGAGAATGGTGTCCAAAATGACTCTCGCAACGGATATCTCGCCTCGTGATCGATGAAGAACGAGCTAAATGCGATACTTGGTGTGAATTGCGTAATCCCGTGAACCATCGAAGTCTTTGAACGCAAGTCGCGCTCGGCCATTAAAGCCGAGGGCACGCCTCGCTCGGGTGTCACGCATTGCCGCCCCAAACCCGCACGCCGAACCGACGGAGGGGGAGGCGCTGGGCGAAGTTGGCCTCCCGCGAGCATTGCCTCGCGGATGGTTGAAAACGAGCCCACGAGTGATGACCGCCACGCTCACTGTGGACGAGCGAAAGCCTCGAGCCCGACCGCGGCGCATGATGTCCCTTTGTCTAGGCCGCGAGACCCGCGGTAAGCAAGAAAGCGCCACAACGCGACCCCAGGTCAAAGTGGCCACCCGCCGAAGCTTAAGCATATCAATAAGCTGAGGAAAAGAAACTAACGAGGATTCCCTAGTAACGGCGAGCTAACCGAAAAGCCCACCATGAGAATCGGCCGCCTCGGTCCGACCAGAAGTCCGAGAAGCGCCCTCACGGCGATCGCCCAAGTCCCCTGGAAGGGGCGCCGGAGAGGGTGAGAGCCCTGCCGCGTTCGGACTCGCCGCACCACGAGGCGCCGCTTACGAAGTCGGGTTGTTTGGGAATGCACTTCAATCGGGCGGTAAATTCCGCCCAAGGCTAAATACAAAGTAGAGACCGATAATAACAAGTACCGCGAGGGAAAGATGAAAAGGACTTTGAAAAGAGAGTCAAATAGTGCTTGAAATTGCTCGAGGGAAGCGGATGGGGCCGGCGATGCGTCCCGGCCGGATGTGGAACGGCCACCGGCCTGGCTGATCGGCCGACGCGTCCGACGCGACCAGCGGGCGCGCCAAGCCCGGCCGTTGATATGCTCGCGAGACGCCGCCGTCAGCGGTTGTGGATGGCGCGCGCCGCCACGGCTGCGTTCTCAAGACTGCTCCCGGGCGCCGGCCTGGTTTCTATTCGCCCGCCTTGAAACACTGACCAAGGAGTCCGACATGTGTGCGAGTCAATCCGGCGAGCAAACCCGTAAGGCGCAAGGAAGCCGACAGGGAACTCCGCGCCGCACCGCCGACCGACCTTGATCTTCCGTGGAAGGGTTCGAGTGAGAGCATACCGCTTCGACCCGGAAGATGGTGAACTATGCCTCGAAGCGGGCGGCCGAGGAAACTCGTGGAGGCCCGCAGCCGATATCGACGCAAATCGCTCGTCTGACTTCGTATAGGCGAAGACTAATCGAACCGCCTAGTAGCCGGTTCCTCCGGTTTCCTCAGATAGCCGAGCTCATGTGCGAAGTTCTATCTGTAAAGCCAATGATTAGAGGCATCGGGGCGCAACGCCGACCTATTCTCAAACTTTAAATAGGTAGGACGGCCGCCCGCTGAGCCGCCACTAATCGAGAGCTCCAAGCGGGCCATTTTTGGTAAGCGTGAATCACGATGCGGATGAACCGAAGCCGAAGTTACTGCGCTCAATCAAGCGCTAACCTAGATCCCACAAAGGGTGTTGGTCGATTAAGACAAGCAGATTCGGCGGGTCATGGAAGTCGAACCGCTAAGGAGTGTGTAACAACTCACCGCCGAATCAACTAGCCCCGAAATGGATGGCGCTAAAGCGCCGACCTATACTCGCCGTCGGCAAGTGCCAGGCCCCGATGAGTGAGGGCGCGGCCGCCGCAAAACTGGGGCGCGAGCCCGGCGAGCTACCGCTTGCGGCAGATTCGTGGTAGTAGCAAATATTCAAATGAGAACTTTGAAGGTCAAGAGGGGGAAAGGTTCCATGTGAACGGCACTTGCACATGGGTTAGTCGATCCTAAGAGACTGGGAGGCTCGTCTCGATAGCGCAACACGCCGCACTTCGAAGGGAATCGTTAAAATTTCGAACCGGACGCGGGCGGCCGACGGCAACGTTAGGAGTCCGAGACGCCGGCGGCCTCGGAAGAGTTTCTTTTTCGCTTAACTACCGCCCACTCGAAACGGCCACCGGAGGTAGGGTCCAATGGCCGGAAGAGCACCGCGACGTCGCGTGGTGTCCGGCAGCTTCGGCGCCCTTGAAAATTCGAGGACCGAAGTGCCTCCCACGCCCGGCCGCATTTCATAACCGCATCAGTTCCAAGGTGAACAATGTTCTCGGGTCGATGGAACAATGTAGGCAAGGGAAGTCGGCAAATGGATCCGTGAACTCCTGAAAAGGATTGGCTCGAGGGTCGGGCACGGGTCCCACCAACCCGCTTTACCGTTTACGGATCGCTTCGAAAGCCGCTCCCGCGCGAGCGGTCGCCGCGTCGGCCGGGGACTGATCGAACGGCCCTTCGGTCCTCCCGCGCCGAACAATGACTAATCGTACGACAAGGGGAATCCGACCGCTTAATTAAAACAAAGCATTGCGATGGTCCTCGCGATGCCGACGCAATGTGATTTCTCGCCTGCTCAATGTCAAAGTGAAGAAATTCAACCAAGCGCCGGTAAACTACGGAGTAACTATGACTCTCTTAAGGTAGCCAAATGCCTCGCCATCTAATTAGTGACGCCGCATGAATGGATTAACGAGATTCCCATCGCCCTCGCCTACTATCCAAATAAACCACGCCCAAGGGAACTGCTTGGCGTAATCACGGGAAAGAAGACCTCGCTGAGCTTGACTCTAGTCCGACTTTGTGAAATGACTTGAGAGGTGTAGGATAAGTGGGAGCCGAGACTACGAAAGTGAAATACCACTACTTTTAACGTTATTTTACTTATTCCGTGAATCTGAGATGGGCACGCCTCTTGGACCTGCTCGCTCATGCGCCGATCCGCGAAGACATTGTCGTGGGGAGTTTGGTCAGCGCACATCCGTTAAAAGATAACGCAGTGTCCTAAGATGAGCTCAACGAGAACGTAAATCTCGTGGTGGAACAAAAGGGTAAAAGCTCGCTTGATTCTCGATTTCCAAGATTTAATACGAACCGTGAAAGCGTGGCCTATCGATCCTTTAGTCCTTCTAATTTGAAGCCAGAGGTGTCGGTAAAAGTTACCACAGGATAATCGCTTGTGGCGCCTAAGCCGCTCATAGCGACGCTGCTTTTTGATCCTTCGATGCTCGCTTCTTCCTATCATTGTGAAGCGTAATTCACCAAGTGTTGATTGTTCACCCACCAATAGGGAACGTGAGTCGGGTTTAGACCGCCGTGAGACAAAGTTAGTTTTACCCTACCGATGATAGTGTCGCAATAGTAATTCAACCTAGTACGAGGAACCGCTGATTCGCACAATTGGTCATCGCGCTTGGTTGAAAAGCCGCTGGCGCCGGTTACCGCGGCGCTGGGATTATGACCAACGCCTAAGTCGATCCGCCAGAAGCGATGCATGTGCCCGCCGCTTGTTTGCCGACCAGCCAGCAGGGCCTCGCCCCCAAAGGCACGTGTCGCTGGTGGATCCCGCGCGCGATCAATCGCCTCGACGCTTTGAACAAATTCCCACCGAGCGGGTAGAATCCTTTGCAGACGACTTAAATACGCTGACGGGTATTGTAGTGGCAGAGTGGCTCACGCCACGATCCACCGAGATTCAGCTTTGTTGCTTCGATTCGCCCCTCCTCCTTTACTCTCAAAAATCCGCCCACTTTAAGAATTACGGAATTTCTAAAATCGAGGTTGAAGATCAAATAAAAATGCCAACAATTATACCAAGTCTCAACCATCACATGCGCTACACCTTCACACATGCCTTTGCCATCTATATGACATGGCCAGGGCCTTGTCTGTGGGTGCCTCATAAGCTACCTAAGAAATTTGAGGCCAAGAGAACGAGAGTGGCTGGGGGGAAATTATCACAACTTACCCACGGCTTAGCTACAAAGGATTCCCTTCACATGCCCAAAACATGCCATGAGTCACACAAGACTTAATCATGGCATGCCACGACAACGCCATGACAATGTCAGGACATGTCATGCCCTGCCCACGACCGAGTCGCGACACTGCCAAACCATTGAGTGCCGTGCAAGTGCTTGATTTATGCAAAATCTCACGTGCATATGGGGGTCCAAACTGAAGCTTATGTGCCAAGGAAGCTACCCAAGAAGTTTCGCAGCAATCCGGATCATTTTCTATTTTTCCGATTTTTGAAGTTTCAAAAGTAAAAATTGTGAAATATTATACGGGTGTCTAAAAATTATGAGATTTGGGAGGAAGCCAATCTTAACGCTCTAAGCTTGCCTACAAAAATGGCGCTAAAATTCGGCCTCTAGGTACCAAAAACTTATGTTGGTCGGGCGAAAGTATATCATCTCCCGCCAGAGAGAAAAGTTGCGCTTGCTCTTAGTGGAAGCCATGTACCCACCCCGCTCTCCATCGCTATGCCCATGACCCGCCCCACCATCGCACCCCCACGACCCTCCCCACCGCGGGCACCCCACGACCCTCCCCATGCCCCACATGATCACCGTGAACCGTGGACTCCATTGTCCTCGCCACCGCTTATGCCCCGCCTGCTCCACGACTACCGACCGAAGCCATTTTTGCAAAAAATATATATATCTAAATTGAATATATAAAGGACTTGGACTTGACTTGGGGCTTGAGGCTCGAGGCTCGACATGAACAAAGACCGTGTGTGTCTGGAGCAGTGGGCTACCAAACCTCCGTCCGTGCGGTGCCAATGAAGCTACCCAAAAATTCGAGGCCAAGACAATGAAATTAACTCTGGGATCTGGCTATGGCCTCGCCCACGACCGAAGTCGCGACATCGCCAAACCATTGAGTGCCGTGCAAGTGCTTGATTTATGCAAAATCTCACGTGCATACTGGGGTCCAAACTGAAGCTTATGTGCCAAGGAAGCTACCCAAGAAGTTTCGCGCAATCCGGATCATTTTCTATTTTTCCCATTTTTCAAGGTGGAAAATTCATAAAAATTCCACGGGTGTCCAAATATCGTGAAATTTGGTGAGCTTGCTAAACTTCTTTTTCTTAGCATCCCTGCAAAAAATCGCGCGAAAATTCGATCTCTAGCCCGATAACCATGTCGGACATGCCACGACTCTACCATGACAATGCCATGACAAAGCCACGACTCTACCATGACAATGTCAGACATGTCATGGCTCGCCCACGACCGAAGTCGCGACACCGCCAAACCATTGAGTGCCGTGCAAGTGCTTGATTTATGGAAAATGTCACGACCATATGGGGCTCCAAATTGAAGCATAAGTGCCAAGGAAGCTACGCAAGAAGTTTCTGGCAATCCGCCATTTTCTATTTTTCCTGATTTTTGAAGGTGGAAAATTCATAAAAATTCCACTGGTGTCCAAAAATCGTGAAATTTGGTGAGGAAGCTAAACATGTTTTTCTAAGCATGCCTGCAAAAATGGCGCGAAAATTCGATCTCTAGCCCGAAACCATGTCTGACATGCCACGACTCGCCACGACAATGCCATGACAAAGCCACGACTACCATGACAATGTCAGACATGTCATGGCCTCGCCCACGACCGAAGTCGCGACACCGCAAAACCATTGAGTGCCGTGCAAGTGCTTGATTTATGCAAAATCTCACGTGCATATGGGGTCCAAAATTGCTTATGTGCCAAGGAAGCTACCCAAGAAGTTTCTGGGCAATCCGCTTTATTTTCTATTTTTCCGATTTTTTAAAGTTTCAAAAGTAAAAATTGTAAAATATTCTATGGGTGTCCAAAAATTATGAAATTTGAGGAGGTGGGTAATCATATTTTTCTAAGCATGCCTGCAAAAATCGTGCGAAAATTCGATCTCTAGGTACAAAAAAAACTTATGTCAGTCGGGCGAAAAGTATATCATCTCCTCACGGAGTGAATAGTCATGCGCTTTGCTCTTAGGGGGCTCATTCCTAGGTGCCATGCACCCCCTCACCCCATGCACTCAAGCTTGTCTACCCATGACTTGCAAGTGTGCTAGTGGGTGGTCCCTCGAGAGAGCTAAGGTGTGGCATCGCGGTCGGTCAGGTACTCCGCCGCCACGGCCGAAAATCGCCGGCGCGACCGACCACCGCTTCTGGGCCGAACCCCAAAAAATTTCTTTACAAAGAGGAAGGCGCCAAGACGCTCATGGGGATGTTGGAATTGCACAAACCGAGCCCTAACTCGCAATCTAGTATCACAATCAAGTGCTTTGAGGGTCAGGTACATGTGGCGGGTGTGATTCGGGTTCCACGTAATCAAACGCCATGTGATGGCTTGAGAGGGCATGCGCGTGGTGCTAGTGTCGCGGGTTCACCTAAACCGGCGGGACATTCCTTGAACATGCTTTTGCGGGCTTGGCAACGGCGAACGTAAGGAGTCGCGACCGCCAGACCAAGGGGCTTGGGATGGGGTGGCTTGATGTGGACGGGGACACATGCATGGTATTAACCTATCTTGGCGTGGGCATGTCTCGAGGCGATTTTTGGTTGCTTCTAATTGCTTGCTTGTGGGAGTGGGGCGTGTTCTTCCGTGATGTTCTTGGAAAAAAACACAGTACACGATGCCATGGCCTGGTGCATGGCGGTAGCCGATCCGACCTCCTCTCCATGGCATTAACCCGCCTTGCTTGTGGGCATGTCCGAGGTGATGGAAATCGCCGCTTCTAATTGCTTGCTTGGGGTGGGGCGTGTTCTCTCGAACGCCATGGCCTGGTGCATGGTGGGAGCCGCTCCGACCTCCGCCCATGGCATTAACCCGCCTCGCTAGGGCATGTCTGAGGTGATGGTAATCGCCGCCTAATTGCTTGCTTGTGGGTGGGGCGTGTTCTCGAACGCCATGGCCTGGTGCATGGCGGTAGCCGATCCGACCTCCTTTCCATGGCATTAACCCGCCTTGCTTGTGGGCATGTTCGAGGTGATGGTAATCGCCGCCTAATTGCTTGCTTGTGCGGGGGCGTGTTCTCCGAACGCCATGGCCTGGTGCATGGCGTAGCCGATCCGACCTCCTCTCCATGGCATTAACCCGCCTTGCTTGTGGGCATGTCCGAGGTGATGGTAATCGCCGCTTTAATTGCTTGCTTGTGGGGCGGGGCGTGTTCTCTGAACGCCATGGCCTGGTGCATGGTGGGAGCCGCTCCGACCTCCTTTCCATGGCATTAACCCGCCTTGCTTGTGGGCGGTTCGAGGTGATGGTAATCGCCGCCTAATTGCTTGCTCGTGGGGGGGCGTGTTCTCGAACGCCATGGCCTGGTGCATGGCGGTAGCCGATCCGACTCTCCTCTCCATGGCATTAACCCGCCTTGCTTGTGGGCATGTCTGAGGTGATGGTAATCGCCGCCTAATTGCTTGCTTGTGGGCGGGGCGCGTTCTCCGAACGCCATGGCCTGGTGCATGGCGAGCCGCTCCGACCTCCTTTCCATGGCGTTAACCCGCCTCGCTTGTGGGCATGTCTGAGGTGATGGTAATCGCCGCTTCTAATTGCTTGCTTGTGGGATGGGGGCGCCTCGAACGCCATGGCCTGGTGCATGGTGGTAGCCGATCCAATCCCGATGCCATGGCCTGGTGCATGGTTGTTGCCTTTCGACATAAGATTGTTGCCTTTCGACATAAGAGTGTTGCCTTTCGACATAAGATTGCTGCCTTCGACATACAATGGTTGCTCTCGCGATGTGCATGCCTAGCGCTGCTCGATTGATGCCACCGGATGCCTCCATTTGCTCGTGCCCTCGGGCATGCGGGTGTGGTTCGCTTGGTGGCGCGGTCAAGTAATACGCGGCGTGTGTGAGTGGTGATTTGATTGTTCCCGCTGGTCGCCTGCTTGTGCATCGAATCCGGCCTCACGGCTATCCTCCTCATCCCTACCCATTGGCATTGATTGATGCCCTCGTGTTTTGACGGCCGATGATGGTTGCCCTTGTGTCGCCACCCATTGATGTGGAATTTATTATCCCCAGATGTCCTCTCCATCCATCCGCTTCCTCGAAATATAGTGGTTTGGCGAGGACCATGAAGTAGCCCTTGTGTTCCATCCGGCCACAATCGTGGGCGAGGGTGGCCAGCGAGGACTCACCGATCTCTGATGCAGCGGTACGCCGTGGATGCAGTGGTCGCCGAATGCCCTCGCATGTCCCAACATAGACCCACTTGCATGACGATCGCACTTGGCATGCTACGACCTTCTTGGCCATGTGTCGAGGGTTGTGCAACAGGCGGTTCGCCAAATGAGGATTGCTACCTGGTTGATCCCGCCAAAGAGTCATATGCTTGTCTCAAAGATTAAGCCATGCATGTGTAAGTATGAACAAATTCAGATCGTGAAACCGCGAATGGCTCATTAAATCGCTTATAGTTTGTTTGATGGTATCTACTACTCTGATAACCGTAGTAATTCTAGAGCTAATACGCGCAACAAACCCCGACTACCTAAGGGACGATTTATTAGATAAAGGTCAACGCTGGCTCGCCCGCTGTTCGATGATTCATGATAACTGACGGATCGCACGGCCATCAGTGCCGGGCGACGCATCATTCAAATTTCGCCTCTATCAACTTTCGATGGTAGGATAGTGGCCTACCATGGTGGTGACTGGTGACTGAGAATTAGGTTCGATTCCTGAGAGGGAGCTCGAGAAACGGCTACCACATCCAAGGAAGGCAAGAGCGCAAGAAATTACCCAATCCCGACACTCGGAGGTAGTGACAATAAATAACAATACCGCTCATCGAAGTCCGTAATTGGAATGAGTACAATCTAAATCCCTTAACGAGGATCCATTGGAGGGCAAGTCCGTGCCAAAGAAATATGTAATTCCACCCAATAGCGATATTTAAGTTGTTGCGCTTAAAAAGCTCGTAGTCGACCTTGGGTCGGGTCGACGGCCGCCTCGTGTGCACCTGGCCGCTCGTCCCTTCGCCGGCGATGCGCCTGGCCTTAATCGTCGGTCGTGCCTCCTGGTCGTTACTTTGAAGAAATTAGAGTGCTCAAAGCAAGCCTACTGTCACTGAGTTGTTCCCTTAACAAGCTCACGTGCGGCCTTAGCTCCTTTCTGCCCCTTGCAGTAGCTAAGTCAGCCTCAATCTCGAACTAGTGTTATGTGTGCTAAGAGGTTTGGCTAGGAAGTAGAGAATGGAGGCAAGAGAACTCTTGATAAATGCTTTCAAATCTTGAATGTGTGGAAAACTTGGTTGGTTACAAATGAGAACCTTTTCCCTATTTATAGTGCTAGCCTAGCCTTCCACCTCTTTCAGAAGGTTCTAGAGTATCTTAGAACTTTAATATGTACAAGAGTCTCTTACAATATTCTACATGGTTCTATAGGATTCTAGAATGTTCCATAATGTTCTAGAGTGACCTAGTGTATTCTCAATTCTTTTCTCAGCATTCTAGAGTATTCTAGAATCCTCTTGATCCTTCTAGGTCATTCCAGAGTGTTCTAGAATCTTCTAGAACCTTTTGGTCCTTCTACGGTATTCGTGAGTCTTCTGAAACTTCTAGAAATCTTAATCCTTCCTGGGTGTTCCCATATGTTCCTGAGACTTCTAGAAATTATCCGTGACATCCTCCCCCCACCTAATTTGGCAACGCCTCTGCCTTGTGCGCCTCAAGCCGACATTTAAACCGCCACAGTCCTCCTCCTCGCTTCCCCAAAGTTGCTTCCTCGATTCGGTGATCCTTTCCATTTAATTAAGTAATGATTTTGGCGAGGAACTCCCCGCCGCACTTTCACTTTTTCTCGCAAGCACCGCTTCAATCTCTTTGTCATAAGATTTAGTCACTATCGTGGCGCTGCCTTGAGAATCCTCGCTTGATCTTCCGTGATCTCCATGATATGGTTTAAGCATACCAACATGGAAGACCTGATGTATTTTTAAAGAGTTCTGTGAGGTCAAGCTTATATGAGACCTTACCTATTCTAGCGATGACAGGAACGGCTTCTTCATATCTTCTGACTAGGCCTTTGTGTAAGCTTCAGAATGCTTTAAATTGTTGAGGTAGAAGCTTCACGAAGACTAAGTCACCAATAGTATACTCCTTTGGCCTTCTCTTCTTATCCGCCCATTTCTTCATGCTTATGAGCCTTCTCCAAGCATGATCGGGCTAGATCGGCGCTCTCCTCCCAAGACTTTGCCATCTTGAGTGCTCCCGGACTTTTCCCATCCGAAGTGGTGTTACCAACGTGGTGTGGTGTCAAAGGTTGTTGCCCTATGGCTAGTTCAAACGACTTTGCCTCGTAGTCTGCCAAGGCCAGAGGGTTATAAGAGAATTGGGCTATGTCTAAGAGCTTTGCCCAATCTCGCTGATTAGCACTCACAAAGTGCCGAAGGTAACATTCTAACAAGGCATTCACCCTCTCGCTTTGTCCATCGCTTGAGGGTGAAAGCTTAGAGAAGTTGAGTTCCGCCCCGAGCAAATTTTAAATAACTCCGTCTGCAGTCGCCTGGCAGAAACGGGTCTCTGGCCACCACAATGCTTCTGTAGTCCCCAATACTTAACCACATTCTGAAGAAACCCCTGGCAGCTTTCCCCTAAGAAGATAATCCTTCGAGCACCTGGATGAACGTCCCATACTTAGAAAATCGGTCTATCACCACCATGATAGACCTAAATCCCTCGGACTTCGGTAAGGCACTGATGAAGTCCATGGAGATAGACTCCCAAGGGTGCTCTGGAATGGGTAATGGCTCTAATAATCCCGCAGTCGCTTGTTCTCCACTTTGTCTTGTTGGCACACAAGACAAGTCTTCACATAAAGCCTCTACGGTTTCCATCTTGGCCAAAGTAAGTCGGCCTCAACAAGTGCCATTGTGCGCTGACCAGGATGACCAGCCCACTTTGTATCATGGCACTCCTTGATGAGGTCTCTTCGTAGGCTTCCCCATTTTGGGACATAAAGGCGATGTCCCTTGGTGTAGAGTAGGCCGCCCTTCTACCCAAAACCGCTGGGTCTTACCCTCTTGGCTAGCCTTATTAGCTCTTGCCATAGGATCGTGTTCAAGCCCTTCTCTAATGCGTGTGATCAAGTCCCCTTTGACTTGGCTTATGGCTGCGAGCTCCACCTTCCTACTAAGGGCGTCAGCTACTATGTTGGCTTTACCTGGCTTATACCCAACGCAGTAGTCAAACCCGCCAAGAAGTCTTTGCCACCTTGCTTGCTTAGGCGACAACTTCTTCTCGGTCCGAAGCAGCTCAAGCTGTCACATTATCCTGCCTTAATGGTAAAGTGTGCCCCTATCAGTAGTGTCTCCACACGCCGCTAAAGCAAATGGACCACTACCGCCATCTCCTTTTTCTTACCTGGGCATCGACGCTCGCCTCGCTTAGCTTCGCTTTCAAATGCTATTGGGTGCATCTCTTGCATCAACACTCCCAATAGCAAAATCGACGACGGTGGACTACAAATGGTTTGCTAAAGTCCTGGTAGGGCTAGAACAGTGCTCGCTTATCGCGACTTTAAGTCTTCAAATGCCTTTGACATAGATCGCCCACTCCCATTTCTTCCCCTTTGAGTAAGTCCGCACGGGGCTGCTCCTCTGGAATATTCCTCAATGAATCGTCGATAATAATTCACTAGGCCAAGGAAAGAACGTAACTCAGTTACCTTGGTTGGTACCTCCCAATCTATTATTGCCCTCACCTTGGTGTAGTCCATTCTTAGCTTCCCATGTCCAATGATGTGGCCCAGAAATGCACCTCTTCCATGGCAAACGTACACTTTTCCTCTTCACATAGAGTTCATGTTCACGGGCATCTTGGAATACGATCCGTAGGTGTTCTACGTGTTCCTCCATCGTGGTTATCAGAGATCACGATGTCATCCAAGTATACTACTACGAATCGGTCCAAGTAAGGTTGAAAGATTTTATTCATGAGTGTGCAAAATGTTGCTGGAGCATTGGTTAGCCCGAATGGCATGACTAACCACTCAAACGAACCATATCGTGACGCATGCCGTTTTTGGTTCATCTCCTTCAGCTATTCGAACTTGGTAGTAACCTTTTTGCAAATCCATCTTTGTATAGATCTTGGCTCCACCAAGTCTATCAAAAAGATCAGCAATCAAAGGAATGGGATAATGGTTCTTAATAGTTACCTTATTGAGCGCTCGGTAGTCCACGCGACATCCCTCAATGTCCCATCGTGTTTCTTTGGAACAATATCGCGCGCCATAAGGTGCCTTCGACGGCCTTATCATTCCGCTTTCAACAAATTCATCGAGTTGGTGGCGAAGCTCCTCAAGCTCCCTGCGCCATACACGGCATGGTGCCATTGCAAATGTGGCTTAGTACCGGGTTCTAACTCGATCTTATGGTCCACCTCCCTCCTGGTGGTAGCTTGTCGTAGTTTTGCCTCACAGATTACGCCCTTATTCTCCTCAAGGATCGCTTGAATTATTGGTGGTATGACATACTACTCTTCCGCTCCTTCCATCCACCTTAAGAACGGCTAGGAATGCTCGCTTCCTCTCTTGCCCCCTTGGCAAATTGCATTGCCGATGTTGTCTTAGCCTCACTATACCGCCATCGGGAGTTTCCAATGCCTGCATCATACACACTCTACGATCCTTTCTCAAGGATACATACAAGTTAAATGATGGCATAGGGATAGCGGTTACACCGCCTCAGGAAATCCATCCCTAGGACGCAGCCGAAGTCATCCATTGGTGCCACCGAGAGGTCCACTTGGCCCTTCCAAGTGCCTAGGGCGAGATCCACCCTCGTGCTATGCCATTAAGGGGTCGAGCCTTGGCGCTGATAGCCTGGAGCCAACCCTCACCCTTTTTCCATCAAGACCAAGCCTCTGGCCTCCTCTTCTAAGCACAAAATTACGGGTTGCACCCGTGTCGATCAATGCCCTTGTTGGTCTCCCCGCTGATATACGCCGACGCATACGAGCCCCTTTGCTAGACGCCGCTGGCATTGGCTTGGCCTTAAGAGCGTTAAGGATTTGGAGAGACCCCATCTTACTCGCCTCCTCACCACGATTCTCCGCTTTGTCGCTTCTCACCATAGCCGACAAGGATCCAAGCTAGTGGCGCCTTTCATGGTATGCGGGTCTTTTGCACACGAAGCAACCTCTTCAAGACAAAGGACTTCTTTTCTTTGCCTCATATTCATTACGCCCCGAGCTCCTATCTCCTCCTCTCAATGGTGGCCTCGTTGGTTGTCTTTAACATTTTCATGATTATCCCTACCTTTGGCCTGATTCTTATCCCTTCTCTTGAATGCTTCAGATGGCCTTGGTGATGGAAGTCCATTAAGGACTCAATGCAGCCTATTGCTTCATCCACGCTTTGACGCTTCGTCGTTGTACTTCTTGTTTAGCCCAACTTTTGCAGCCCATCAATGAAATAGAAGAGTAGATCCTCTCGGGACAAGTCGGGATTTGAAGCATAAGGGTTGTGAAATCCTTCACATAGTCTCAATCGCACTGCTGTCTTAGCTCCCTTAGCTTTTCGCGCTTCAAAGACGACATTCTCTCGGATAAAAATGTCTTTGAGCTCCCTTCAAGTCGCCCCACGCGGTCGATTCGCATAATGCCCCGCTTATGTCAAAGAACCTTTCTTTCGCCACCATAACATGGTCGTGTTTCGCCAGGGTAGGACGTGTAGCTTGATCTTTGATATCTCATCCTCAAGATTGAGATTATCAAAGTATTGCTCCATTTGCCACAAGTAGTTTTCTACTTCTTTGGCATCTCTAGCTCCATGGAACTTGGATGGCTTCTTAGTCCACCTGGAGGGATTGGTCAAGGTGATTGTTGCTCCTCCAATGGCAAATGCCTTTCTTACATAATGCCAATTCTTCTCGCATCCCCTCGATGCTAACGCAAGTTTTGGATAATGGCCCATCACCTTAGCCTCCAATTGGACATATCGTGAATCTAGATCTCCTAGATCATCCTTGACAAGGCCAAGTTGTTCAAACATATGGTTCTCCAACAAGGTTGAACTATTCTCGACTCTTTCAAGTCTTTCACCAAGCTCTCCAACAACTTGCTCCAAGGCACTTACTTCACGAGCCTTACTTTGGTCTCGCTTCTTCTTGCCTTTGCCGGGATGTGCATGGTGTCCCTACCTCGCTCCTGGCCATGATTGATGTAGTAGCATCAACGCTTCCACCATACTCACTAGTATACACAACACAAACTCAACCTCGCTCGATACCAACCGTCACTTTGAGTTGTTCCTTAACAAGCTCACGCGCGCCTTAGCTCCTTTCTCGCCTCTTGCAAGAGCTAAGTCAGCCTCAATCTCGAACTAGTGTTATGTGTGCTAAGAGGTTTGGCTAGAAGTAGAGAGAATGGAGGCAAGAGAACTCTTGATAAATGCTTTCAAATCTGAATGTGTGGAAAACTTGGTTGGTTACAAATGAGAACCTTTTCCCTATTTATAGTGCTAGCTCAGCCTTCCACCTCCTTTCTCTGTAGAAGGTTCTAGAGTATCTTAGAACTTTAATATGTACAAGAGTCTCTTACAATATTCTCTACATGGTTCTATAGGATTCTAGAATGTTCCATAATGTTCTAGAGTGACCTAGTGTATTCTCAATTCTTCTGGGGCATTCTCTAGAGTATTCTAGAATCCTCTTGATCCTTCTAGGTCATTCCAGAAAGTGTTCTAGAATCTTCTAGAACCTTTGGTCCTTCCGGGTATTCGAGAGTCTTCGGAAACTTCTAGAAATCTTAATCCTTCCGGGGGTGTTCCCATATGTTCGAGACTTCTAGAAATTATCCCGTGACACTACGCCCTGGATACATTAGCATGGGATAACATCACAGGATTCTCGATCCTATTGTGTCGGCATTCTCGGATCGGAGTAATGATTAACCGTGACAGCGGGGGCATTCGTGATTTCATAGTCGTAGGTGAAATTCTTGGATTTATGAAAGATCTAACAATCCAGCAAAGCATTTGCCAAGGATGTTTTCATTAATCAAGAACGAAAGTCGGGGCTCAAGACGATCGATACCGTCCCTAGTCTCAACCATAAACGATGCCGACCAGTGGATCACGATGTTGCTTTTAGGACTCACCGCACCTTATGAGAAATCAAAGTTTTTGGGTTCCGGGAGTATGGTCGCAAGGTCGTAAACTTAAAGGAATTGACTAAGGGCACCACCAGAGTCGAGCTCATGGGCTTAATTTGACTCAACACGGAAACTTACCAGGTCCGCACATAGTAAGGATTGACAGCATCGAGAGCTCTTTCTTGATTCTACGGGTGGTGGTGCATGGTCGTTTTAGTTGGTGGAGCGATTTGTCCTGGTTAATCTGCTAACGAACGAGACCTCACCGCTAACTAGCTATGAGGCGACCGCTAGCCGCCTTCTAGAGGGACTACGCCGCTAGGCCAAGGAAGTTTCGAGGCAATAACAGTCCGTGATGCCCTTAGATGTTCTCGTCGCGACGCCGCTACACCGATGTATTCAACGAAGTTCATAGCCTCGCCGACAGTGCCCGTAATCTTTGAAATTTCATCGCGGATGGGGATAGATCATTGCACTGTTGGTCTTCAACGAGGAATTCCTAGTAAGCGCGAGTCATCGCCGCTGACTACGCCCGCCTTTGTACACACCGCCTGCCGCTTCCTACCGATTGAATGGTCCTGAAGTGTTCTGATCAAGGCGAGGTGGGCGGTCGCCGCCGGCGACGCCGCGAGAAGTCCATCAACCTTATCATTTAGAGGAAGGAGAAGTCAGAACAAGGTTTCCGTGAACTCAAGCGGAAGGATCATTGCTGATGCCTCGCAAAACAGACTACTTGCGAATCGCTCAATTAATCTCTGGGAGGCACACGAGGGGTCCACATTGCCCCGAAGTTGCCAAACCCGCCGGGGCGCAAGAGCGCCTCGTGTCGCCGCTAGTGTGCCCCGCAAGACAACAACTATGGCCCCGCACGGGACGCCGCCAAGGAACTCGAACAAACGGCGAGCTCCCGCTGATCCGGATACGGATCCCGCCGGTAAGTCGCGAATGGTGTCCAAAATGACTTCTCAAGAACGGATATCTCGCTCGTGATCGATGAAGAACGAGCGAAATGCGATACTTGGTGTGAATTGCGTAATCCCGTGAACCATCGAAGTCTTTGAACGCAAGTCGCGCCTCGGCCATTAGCCGAGGGCACGCCTGGCCTCGGGTGTCACGCATTGCCGCCCCAAACCCGCACGCCGAATCGGGACGGAGGGGGAGGCGCTACGAAAGTTGGCCTCCCGCGAGCATTGCTCGCTGGGATGGTTGAAAACGAGCCCACGAGTGATGACCGCCACGCTCACGGTGGACGAAGCGAAAGCCTCGAGCCCACCGCGGCGCATGATGTCCCTTTGTCTAGGCCGCGACCTGCGGCAAGCAAGAAAGCGCCACAACGCTGACCTCAGGTCAGCGGGCCACCTACCGAAGCTTAAGCATATCAATAAGCTGAGGAAAAGAAACTAACGAGGATTCCCTAGTAACGGCGAGCTTAATCCGAAAAGCCCACCATGAGAATCTGCCGCCTGGCGTCCGACCAGAGTCTGAGAAGCGCCCTCGGCGCATGACCGGCCCAAGTCCCCGGAAGGGGCGCCGAGAGGGTGAGAGCCCCGCTGCGTTCGGACTCGCCGCACCACGCAGGCGCCGCTTTACGAAGTCGGGTTGTTTGGGAATGCAGCCCCAATCGGGCGGTAAATTCCGCCCAAGGCTAAATACAAAGCGAGACCGAGAAGTAACAAGTACCGCGAGGGAAAGATGAAAAGGACTTTGAAAAGAGAGTCAAATAGTGCTTGAAATTGCTCGGGAGGGAAGCGGATGGGGCCGGGCGATGCGCCCCCGCCGGATGTGGAACGGCGCTACCGGCTGGCCGCTGACGATCGGCCGACGCGGTCCGACGCGACCATGGCGGCGCCAAGCCCGGCCGTTGATATGCTCGCGAGACGCCGCCGCCGCGTTGTGGATGGCGCCGCCACGGCACGGCGTTCTCTCCCAAGACTGCGGCTTCGGCGTCCGCCAAGTTTCTATCTCGCCCGCCTTGAAACACGACCAAGGAGTCCGACATGTGTGGCGAAGTCAACGGCGAGCAAACCCGTAAGGCGCGCAGGAAGCCGACAGGTGGAACCCCGCGCCGCACCGCCGACCGACCTTGATCTTCTCGCGGAAGGGTTCGAGTGAGAGCATACCGTTTCGGGACCCGGAAGATGGTGAACTATGCGCCCGAAGGGGGCATGGCCGTGCAGGAAATCTTCGTGGAGGCCCGCAATGCTGAGCATCGACGCGGCAAATCGCTCGTCTGACTTCGGTATAGTGGCGAAGACTAATCGAACCGCCTCAGTAGCGCGGGTTCCCTCCGGTTTCTCAGGATAGCCGTGGAGCTCATGTGCGAAGTTCCTATCTGGGCAAAGCCAATGATTAGAGGTATTCCGGGCGCAACGCCTCGACCTATTCTCTTCAACTTTAACATAGTAGATCGCCGCGGCCGCTTCCAAGCTCATGAAGCCGCCGCCACTAATCGAGAGCTCCGCCGGGCCATTTTTTGCAAGCAGAATCGGGCGATGCGGATGAACCGAAGTCGAAGTTACGGTGCTCCAATCAAGCGCTAACCTAGATCCCACAAAAGGGTGTTGGTCGACAAGACAAACAGGATTCGGTGGTCATGGAAGTCGGTAAATCCGCTAAGGAGTGTGTAACAACTCACCGCCAATCAACTAGCCCTCGAAATGGATGATACGCTTAAAGCGCGACTATATTTTCCTGGCCGCCGGGCAAGTGCCAGGCAGCAAATTCGATGAGTAGGAGGGTTGCCGGGCACGCCGCTTGCGAAACTTCAGCGCCGAGCCCGCAGCGAGCTGGCCGCTTCTGCGGCAGGCCTCTCGTGGTAGTAGCAAATATTCAAATGAGAACTTTCGAAGGGTCAAGCAGGGGAAAGCGTTCCATGTGAACGGCACTTGCATTACGGGTTAGTCGATCCTGCAAGAGACCCGGGAGTGCCTGCATTCGATACTGGGCGTAACACGCCAAGAGACTTTCGAAGGGAATCGTTGTAATTCCTCAACCGTGACGTGGGCGGCCGACTTCTCCAGAACGCGGTGGAGTCCCCGAGACGCTTGGCTGGGGCCTCGGGAAGAAAGTTCTTTCGTTTAACTACCGTCACTTTGGAACGGCCGCCCGGAGGTAGGGTCCACGGCCGGAAGAGCACCGTGACGTCAAGGCAGGTGTCCGGGCCGCGCCTCTCATACTGGTACCGGAGGACCGAGTGCCTCCCACGCTCGGCCGTATTCATAAACCGTAGATCAGCCCCCAAGGTGAACAAATTTCCTGGTCGATGGAACAATGTAGGCAAGGGAAGTTTCAAATGGATCCAGAATCTTCGTGAAAGGATCACTGGCTCGGGTCGCACGGGGTCCCACCAACTCACGGCCGTCGGCCGATCGCTCGCGAGAACGCCCTCTCGGCAGGGCTCGAACCGCCGCCGTCGGTACGACAAGGGGAATCCGATCCGCTTAATTAAAACAAAGCATCGATGGTCCTCCCGATGCCGACGCCGCCTCCAATGTCAATGTCAACCAAGCGTAACGACAAGGGGAATACCGCTTAATT
>JAVHNK010000025.1:0-52500 GCA_031216115.1 Senna siamea
TCGCGACTCGCTACGTTTAGCGCGTTGCCAAGCGCCAAAGCATGTTCAAGGAATGTCGCCGGTTTAGGTGAACCCGCGACACTAGCACCACGCGCATGCCCTCTCAAGCCATCACATGGCGTTTGATTACGTGGAACCCGAATCACACCGCCACATGCCTGACCCTCAAAGCACTTGATTGTGATACTAGATTGCGAGTTAGGGCTCGGTTTGTGCAATTCAACATCCCCATGACGTCTTGGCCTTCCTCTTTGTAAAGAAATTTTTTGGGGTTCGCGAAGCGGTGGTCGATCGCCATGGCGTTTCGCCGGCCGACGGCGGATACTGACCGACCCGTGATTGCCACACCTTGGCTCTCTCGAGGGACCACCCACTAGCACACTTGCAAGTCATGGGTAGACAAGCTTGAGTGCATGGGGTGAGGGGGGGTGCATGGCACCTAGGAATGAGCCCCCCCCTAAAGAGCAAACGCAACTATTCACTCCGTGAGGAGATGATATACTTTTTAAGCCCATTGACATAAGTTTTTGTACCTAGAGATCGAATTTTACGATTTTTGCAGGCATGCTTAGAAAAATATGATTACCCACCTCCTCAAATTTCATAATTTTTGGACACCCATAGAATATTTTACAATTTTTACTTTTGAAACTTTAAAAATCGGAAAAATAGAAAATAAGCGGATTGCCGAAACTTCTTGGGTAGCTTCCTTGGCACATAAGCAATTTTGGACCCCATATGCACGTGAGATTTTGCATAAATCAAGCACTTGCACGGCACTCAATGGTTTGGCGATGTCGCGACTTCGGTCGTGGGCGAGGCCATGACATGTCTGACATTGTCATGGTAGTCGTGGCTTTGTCATGGCATTGTCGTGGTAGTCGTGGCATGTCAGACATGGTTTCGGGCTAGAGATCGAATTTTCAGCGCCATTTTTGCAGGCATGCTTAGAAAAACATGTTTAGCTTCCTCACCAAATTTCACGATTTTGGACACCGTGGAATTTTTATGAATTTTTCCACCTTCAAAAATCAGGAAAAATAGAAAATGATCCGGATTGCCGAAACTTCTTGGGTAGCTTCCTTGGCACATAAGCAATTTTGGACCCCATATGCACGTGAGATTTTGCATAAATCAAGCACTTGCACGGCACTCAATGGTTTGGCGATTGTCGCGACTTCGGTCGTGGGCGAGGCCATGACATGTCACGACATTGTCATGGTAGTCGTGGCTTTGTCATGGCATTGTCATGGTAGTCGTGGCATGTCAGACATGGTTTCGGGCTAGAGATCGAATTTTCGCGCCATTTTTGCAGGCATGCTTAGAAAAACATGTTTAGCTTCCTCACCAAATTTCACGATTTTTGGACACCGTGGAATTTTTATGAATTTTTCCACCTTCAAAAAATCAGGAAAAATAGAAAATAAGCGGATTGCCCGAAACTTCTTGGGTAGCTTCCTTGGCACATAAGCTTCATTTTGGACCCCATATGCACGTGAGATTTTGCATAAATCAAGCACTTGCACGGCACTCAATGGTTTGGCGATGTCGCGACTTCGGTCGTGGGCGAGGCCATGACATGTCTGACATTGTCATGGTAGTCGTGGCTGTCATGGCATTGTCATGGTAGTCGTGGCATGTCAGACATGGTTTCGGGCTAGAGATCGAATTTTCGCGCCATTTTTGCAGGCATGCTTAGAAAAACATGTTTAGCTTCCTCACCAAATTTCACGATTTTTGGACACCCGTGGAATTTTTATGAATTTTCCACCTTCAAAAATCAGGAAAAATAGAAAATAAGCCGGATTGCCCGAAACTTCTTGGGTAGCTTCCTTGGCACATAAGCTTCAGTTTGGACCCCATATGCACGTGAGATTTTGCATAAATCAAGCACTTGCACGGCACTCAATGGTTTGGCAGTGTCGCGACTCGGTCGTGGGCAGTCCTTGACAGATCCCCCAGAGTTAATTTCATTGTCTTGGCCTCGAATTTTTTGGGTAGCTACATTGGCACCCACGGACCGAGGTTTGGTAGCCCACTTATCCGACACACACGGTCTTTGTTCATGTCAAGCCTCGAGCCTCAAGCCCCAGTCCAAGTCAAGTCCTTTATATATTCAATTTAGATATATATATTTTTTGCAAAAATGCCTTCAGGTCGGTAGTCGTGGAGCAGGCGGGGCATAAGCGGTGGCGAGGACAATGGAGTCCACCGGACCACGGTGATCATGTGGGTGCCCATGGGGAGGGTCGTGGGGTGCCCGCGGTGGGGAGGGTCGTGGGGGTGCGATGGTGGGGCGGGTCATGGGCATAGCGATGGAGAGGCGGGGGTGGGTACATGGCTTCCCACAAAAGCAAGCGCAACTTTTCTCTCTGGCGAGGAGATGATATACTTTTACGACCAACATAAGTTTTTTGGTACCTAGAGACCGAATTTTGGCGCCATTTTTGTAGGCAAGCTTAGAGCGTTAAGATTGGCTTCCTCCCAAATCTCATAATTTTTAGACACCCGTATAATTTTTTATGAATTTTTACTTTTGAAACTTCAAAAACCGGAAAAATAGAAAATGATCCGGATTGCCGCGAAACTTCTTGGGTAGCTTCCTTGGCACATAAGCTTCAGTTTGGACCCCGTATGCACGTGAGATTTTGCATAAATCAAGCACTTGCCGCGGCACTCAATGGTTTGGCGATGTCGCGACTTCGATCGTGGGCGAGCCATGACCTGACATTGTCATGGCGTTGTCGTGGCATGCCATGATTAAGTCTTGTGTGACTCATGGCATGTTTTGGGCATGTGAAGGGAATCCTTTGTAGCTAAGCCGTGGGTAAGTTGTGATAATTTCCCCGACCACTCTCGTTCTCTTGGCCTCAAATTTCTTAGGTAGCTTATGAGGCACCCACAGACAAGGCCACTGGCCATGTCATATAGATAGCAAAGGCATGTGTGAAGGTGTAGCGCATGTGATGGTTGAGACTTGGTATAATTGTTGGCATTTTTATTTGATCTTCAACCTCGATTTTAGAAATTAGTAATTCTTAAAGTGGCGGATTTTTGAGAGTAAAGGAGGAGGGAGGGGCGAATCGAAGCAACAAGGGCTGAATCTCGGTGGATCGTGGCGGCAAGGCCACTCTGCCACTACAATACCCGTCGCGTATTTAAGTAAATGCAAAGGATTCTACCGCCGCTCGGTGGGAATTTGTTCAAGGCGTCGAGGCGATTGATCGCGCCGCGGGATCCACCAGCGACCGCGTGCCTTTGGGGGCGAGGCCCTGCTGGCTGGTCGGCAAACAAGCGGCGGGCACATGCATCGCTTCTGGCGGATTGACTTAGGCGTTGATCATAATCAGCGCCGCGGTAACCGGCGCCGCGGCTTTTCAACCAAGCGCGATGACCAATTGTCGCGAATCAGCGGTTCCTCGTACTAGGTTGAATTACTATTGCGACACTATCATCGGTGAGGTAAAACTAACTTTGTCTCACGGCCGGTCTAAACCCGACTCACGTTCCTATTGGTGGGTGAACAATCAACACTTGGTGAATTACGCTTCACAATGATAGGAAGAAGCGAGCATCGAAGGATCAAAAAGCAGCGTCGCTATGAGCGGCTTGGCGCCACAAGCGATTATCCTGTGGTAACTTTTACGACACCTCTGGCTTCAAATTCAGAAGGACTAAAGGATCGATAGGCCCGCGCTTTCACGGTTCGTATTAAATCTTGGAAATCGAGAATCAAGCGAGCTTTTACCCTTTTGTTCCACCACGAGATTTACGTTCTCGTTGAGCTCATCTTAGGACACTGCGTTATCTTTTAACGGATGTGCGCTGACCAAACTCCCGCACGACAATGTCTTCGCGGATCGGCCCGAGCGAGCAGGTCCAAGAGGGCGTGCCCGCCTCAGATTCACGGAATAAGTAAAATAACGTTAAAAGTAGTGGTATTTCACTTTCGCCGTCTCGGCTCCCACTTATCCTACACCTCTCAAGTCATTTCACAAAGTCGGACTAGAGTCAAGCTCAGCGAGGTCTTCTTTCCCGTGATTACGCCAAGCCGTTCCCTTGGGCGTGGTTTATTTGGATAGTAAACGAGGGCGATGGGAATCTCGTTAATCCATTCATGCGGCGTCACTAATTAGATGGCGAGGCATTTGGCTACCTTAAGAGAGTCATAGTTACTCCGTAGTTTACGCGCTTGGTTGAATTTCTTCACTTTGACATTGAGCCTTTGGCGAGAAATCACATTGCGTCGGCATCGCGAGGACCATCGCAATGCTTTGTTTTAATTAAGCGATCAGTTCCCCTTGTCGTACCGATTAGTCGGTATTCGGCGCGAGAGGGACCGAAGAACGTTCCCGATCCAGATCCCCGGCCGACGCACGCGGCGACCGCTCGCCGGAGGCGGCTTCGAAGCGATCCGTAAACGGCCAAGCGGGTTGAGTGGGACCCCGTGCCCGACCCACCGAGCCAATCCTTTTCGAGATTCACGGATCCATTTGCCGACTTCCCTTGCCTACATTGTTCCATCGACCAGGAAATTTGTTCACCTTGGAACTGATGCGGTTATGAAATCTGACCGGGCGTGGGAGGCACTCGGTCCTCCGAATTTTCAAGAAGCGCCGAGCTGCCGGACACCAGCGGCGTCGCGGTGCTCTTCCGGCCATTGGACCCTACCTCACGGTGGCCGTTTCGAGTGGGCGGTAGTTAAGCGAGAAAGAGAACTCTTCCGAGGCCCGTAGGCGTCTCGGACTCCTAACGTTGCCGTCGGCCGCCACGTCCGGTTCGAAATTTTAACGATTCCCTTCGAAGTGCGGCGTGTTGCGCTATCGAGCGAGCCTCCCGTCTCTTAGGATCGACTAACCCATGTGCAAGTGCCGTTCACATGGAACCTTTCCCTCTTCGACCTTCAAAGTTCTCATTTGAATATTTGCTACTACCACGAATGCGCAAGCGGCGCTCGCCGGGCTCGCGCCCCAGTTTGCGGCGGCCGCCGCGCCCTCACTACTCATCGGGGCCTGGCACTTGCCGACGGCCAGTATAGGTCGGCGCTTTAGCGCCATCCATTTCGGGGCTAGTTGATTCGGCGGTGAGTTGTTACACACTCCTTAGCGGTTCGACTTCCATGACCCGCGAATCTGTGTCTTAATCGACCAACACCCTTTGTGGGATCTAGGTTAGCCTTGATTGAGCCGCAGTAACTTCGGCTTAGGTTCATCGCATCGCCCGATTACGCTTACCAAAAATGGCCCACTTGGAGCTCTCGATTAGTGGCGCGGCTCAGCGGGCGGCCGCGTAGTCTACCTATTTAAAGTTTGAGAATAGGTCGAGGCGTTGCGCCCCGATGCCTCTAATCATTGGCTTTACAGATAGAACTTCGCACATGAGCTCCGGCTATCTGAGGAAACCGGAGGGAACCGGCTACTAGGCGGTTCGATTAGTCTTTCGCCCCTATACCCAGTCAGACGAGCGATTTGCGTCGATGTCGGCTGCGGGCCTCCACGAAGTTTCCTCGGCCGCCCGCTTCGGGCATAGTTCACCATCTTCCGGGTCCGAAGCGGGTATGCTCTCACTCGAACCCTTCCACGAGAAGATCAAGGTCGGTCGGCGGTGCGGCCAGCGGGAGTTCCCACCAATCGGCTTCCTTGCGCCTTACGGGTTTGCTCGCCGGATTGACTCGCACATGTCGGACTCCTTGGTCAGTGTTTCAAGGCGGGCGAATAGAAACCAGCGGCCGGCGCCCGAGGAACGCAGTCTTGAGAGCAGCCGTGGCGGCGTAGCGCCATCCACAACGCGGCGGCGGCGTCTCGCGAGCATATCAACGGCCGGGCTTGGCGCGCCGCCGGTCGCGTCGGACCGCGTCGGCCGATCGTGAGCCGGTGGCCGTTCCACATCCGGCCGGGACGCATCGCCGGCCCCATCCGCTTCCCTCGAGCAATTTCAAGCACTATTTGACTCTCTTTTCAAAGTCCTTTTCATCTTTCCCTCGCGGTACTTGTTATTGCTCGGTCTCGCTTTGTATTTAGCCTTGGGCCGAATTCTGCCCGATTGAAGTGCATTCCCAAACAACCCGACTTCGTAAGCGGCGCCTCGTGGTGCGGCGAGTCCGAACGCAGCAGGGCTCTCACCCTCTCGGCGCCCCTTCCAGGGGACTTGGGCGATCCGCCCGTGAGGCGCTTCTCAGGACTACAATTCGGACCAGAGGCGGCCGATTCTCATGGTGGGCTTTTCGGTTCGCTCGCCGTTACTAGGGAATCCTCGTTAGTTTCTTTTCCTCAGCTTATTGATATGCTTAAGCTTCGGCGGGTGGCCCGCTGACACTGGGGTCGCGTTGTGGCGCTTTCTTGCTTACCGCGGGTCTCGCGGCCTAGACAAAGGGACATCATGCGCCGCGGTCGGCCTCGTGGCTTTCGCTCGTCCTCCGTCAACGTGGCGGTCTTCACTCGTGGGCTCGTTTTTCACCCATCGGCGAGGCAATGCCCGCGGGAGGCCAACTTTCGCCCAGCGCCTCCCCCTCCGTCGGTTCGGCGTGCGGGTTTGGGGCGGCAATGCGTGACACCCGAGCCAGGCGTGCCCTCGGCCTAATGGCCGAGCGCGACTTGCGTTCAAAGACTTCGATGGTTCACGGGATTACGCAATTCACACCAAGTATCGCATTTAGCTCGTTCTTCATCGATCACGAGCGAGATATCCGTTCTTGAAGTCATTTTGGACACCATTCTCGCGACTTACCGGCGGGATCCGTATCCGGATCGCGGAGACTCTGCCGTTGTTCGAGTTCCTTGGCGTCGTCGGCGGGGCCATAGTTGTTGTCTTTGCCGGGGCACACTAGCGGCGGCGAGGCGCTCTTGCGCCCCGACAAAGTGGCAACTTCGGGGCAATGTGGACCCCTCGTGTGCCTCCCGAGATTAATTCAACGATTCGCGAAGTCGTCTGTTTGCGAGGCATCAACAATGATCGCCAGCGGGTTCACCTACGGAAACCTTATTCGACTTCTCCTTCCTCTAAATGATAAGGTTGATGGACTTCTCGCGGCGTCGCCGGCGTGAACCGCCCACCTCGCCGCGATCAGAACACTTCAGGACCATTCAATCGGTAGGGCGGCGGGCGGTGTGTACAAAAGCGAGGGCGTAGTCAGCGCGGTGATGACTCGCGCTTACTAGGAATTCCTCGTTGAAGACCAACAATTGCAATGATCTATCCCCATCACGATGAAATTTCAAAGATTACGGGCACTGTCGGCCAAGGCTATAGACTTCGTTGAATACATCGATTGTAGCGGCGTCGCGACCCCGAGAACATCTAAGGGCATCACGGACACATTATTGCCTCAAACTTCCTTGGCCTAGCGGCCGTAGTCCCTCAGAAGGCGGCGCGGAGGGTCGCCTCCGCATAGCTAGTTAGCGGTGAGGTCTCGTTAGATTAGCGGAATTAACCAGGACAAATCGCTCCACCAACTAAACGGCCATGCACCACCACCCGTAGAATCGAAAGAGCTCTCGATCTGTCAATCCTTACTATGCGGACCTGGTAAGTTTCCCGTGTTGAGTCAAATTAAGCGCGAGCTCCACTCCAGTGGTGCCCTTAGTCAATTCCTTTAAGTTTCAGCCTTGCGACCATACTCCCAGGAACCCAAAAACTTTGATTTCTCATAAGGTGCGGTGAGTCTAAAAGCAACATCCGTGATCCTGGTCGGCATCGTTTATGGTTGAGACTAGGGCGGTATCGATCGTCTTGAGCCCCGACTTTCGTTCTTGATTAATGAAAACATCCTTGGCAAATGCTTTCGCGATTGTTCGTCTTTCATAAATCCAAGAATTTCACCTCGACTATGAAATCTGAATGCCCCATTGTCCTGTTAATCATTACTCAGATCCGAAGGCTGACACAATAGGATCGAGAATCCTATGATGTTATCCCATGCTAATGTATCCAGGCGTAGGCTTGCTTTGAGCACTCTAATTTCTTCAAAGTACGGCAGGAGGCACGACCGACCAATTAAGGCCAGGGCGCATCGCCGGCGAAGGGCGAGCCGGCCGGTGCACACGAGCGGGCCGTCGACCCGACCCAAGGTCGACTACGAGCTTTTTAAGCGCAACAACTTAAATATCGCTATTGGGCTGGAATTACGCGTTTGCGGCACGGACTTGCCCTCAATGGATCCTCGTTAAGGGATTTAGATTGTACTCATTCCAATTACCGGACTCGATGAGCGGTATTGTTATTTATTGTCACTACCTCCGAGTGTCGGGATTGGGTAATTTCTTGGCGCTCTTTGCCTTCCTTGGATGTGGTAGCCGTTTCTCGAGCTCCCTCTCAGGAATCGAACCCTAATTCTCAGTCACCGTCACCACCATGGTAGGCCACTATCCTACCATCGAAAGTTGATAGAGGCGAAATTTGAATGATGCGTCGGCCTACAATGGCCGTGCGATCCGTCAGTTATCATGAATCATCGAACAGCGAGGCGAGCGCGTTGACCTTTATCTAATAAATCGTCCCTTAGGTAGTCGGGGTTTGTTGCGTATTAGCTCTAGAATTACTACGGTTATCAGAGTAGTAGATACCATCAAACAAACTATAAGCGATTTAATGAGCCATTCGCGGTTTCACGATCTGAATTTGTTCATACTTACACATGCATGGCTTAATCTTTGAGACAAGCATATGACTCTTTGGCGGGATCAACCAGGTAGCAATCCTCATTTGGCGGACCGCCGCATTTGCACAACCCTCGACACATGGCCAAGAAGGTCATAGCATGCCAAGTGCGATCGTCATGCAAGAATTAGGTCTATGTTGGGACATGCGAGGGCATTCGGCGACCTGCATCCACGGCATGCCTTTGCATCAGAGATCGGATGAGTCCTCATGGCCACCCTAGCCCACGATTGTGGCCGGATGGAACACAAGGGCTACTTCATGGTCCTCGCCAAACCCTATATTTCGAGGAGGCGGATGGATGGAGGGACATCTGGGGATAATAAATTCCACATCAATGGGTAGGCGACACAAGGGCAACCATCATCGGCCAGTCAAAACAGGGGCATCAATCAATGCCAATGGGTAGGGATGAGGAGGATAGCCCGCGAGCGGATTCGATGCACAAGCAGGCGAACCAGCGGGAACAATCAAATCACCACTCACACACCGGCCGTATTACTTCAACCAGCGCCACCAAGCGAACCACACCGCGTGCCCGAGGGCACGAGCAAATGGAGGCATCGGTGGCATCAATCGAACAACGCTAGGCATGCACATCGCGAGAAAGGCAACCATTGTATGTCGAAAGGCAACAATCTTATGTCGAAAGGCAACACTCTTATGTCGAAAGGCAACAATCTTATGTCGAAAGGCAACAACCATGCACCAGGCCATGGCATCGGGATTGGATCGGCTACCACCATGCACCAGGCCATGGCGTTCCAGGCGCGCCCATCCCACAAGCAAGCAATTAGAAGCGGCGATTACCATCACCTCGGACATGCCCACAAGCAAGGCGGGTTAACGCCATGGAAAGGAGGTCGGAGCGGCTCGCCATGCACCAGGCCATGGCGTTCGGAGAACGCCCCGCCCCCACAAGCAAGCAATTAGAAGCGGCGATTACCATCACCTCGAACATGCCCACAAGCAAGGCGGGTTAATGCCATGGAGAGGAGGTCGGATCGGCTACCGCCATGCACCAGGCCATGGCGTTCGGAGAACACGCCCCGCACGAGCAAGCAATTAGAAGCGGCGATTACCATCACCTCGAACACGCCCACAAGCAAGGCGGGTTAATGCCATGGAAAGGAGGTCGGAGCGGCTCCCACCATGCACCAGGCCATGGCGTTCGAGAACACGCCCCGCCCACAAGCAAGCAATTAGAAGCGGCGATTACCATCACCTCGAACATGCCCACAAGCAAGGCGGGTTAATGCCATGGAGAGGAGGTCGGATCGGCTACCGCCATGCACCAGGCCATGGCGTTCGAGGCACGCCCGCCCACAAGCAAGCAATTAGAAGCGGCGATTACCATCACCTCGAACATGCCCACAAGCAAGGCGGGTTAATGCCATGGAAAGGAGGTCGGATCGGCTACGCCATGCACCAGGCCATGGCGTTCGGAGAACACGCCCCACCCCACAAGCAAGCAATTAGGCGGCGATTACCATCACCTCGAACATGCCCACAAGCAAGGCGGGTTAATGCCATGGGCGGGGAGGTCGGAGCGGCTCCCACCATGCACCAGGCCATGGCGTTCGAGAGAACACGCCCCCCACAAGCAAGCAATTAGAAGCGGCGATTTCCATCACCTCGAACATGCCCACAAGCAAGGCGGGTTAATGCCATGGAGAGGAGGTCGGATCGGCTACCGCCATGCACCAGGCCATGGCATCGTGTACTGTGTTTTTCCAGAACATGCGAGAGCACGCCCCACTCCACAAGCAAGCAATTAGAAGCAACCAAAAATCGCCTCGGACATGCCCGCGCCAAGATAGGTTAATACCATGCATGTGTCCCGTCCACATCAAGCCACCCCATCCCAAGCCCCTTGGTCTGGCGGTCGCGACTCCTTACGTTCGCCGTTGCCAAGCCCGCAAAAGCATGTTCAAGGAATGTCCCTTGGTTTAGAGTGAACCCCGCGACACTAGCACCACGCGCATGCCCTCTCAAGCCATCACATGGCGTTTGATTACGTGGAACCCGAATCACACGCCACATGCCTGACCCTCAAAGCACTTGATTGTGATACTAGATTGCGAGTTAGGGCTCGGTTTGTGCAATTCCAACATCCCCATGAGCGTCTTGACGCCTTCCTCTTTGTAAAGAAATTTTTTGGGGTTAGGAAGCGGTGGTCGATCGCCGCCCGTGATTTCGCGGCCGACGGAGTACCTGGCCGACCAGCGGTGCCACACCTTAGCTCTCTCGAGGACCACCCACTAGCACACTTGCAAGTCATGGGTAGACAAGCTTGAGTGCATGGGGTGAGGGGGTGCATGGCACCTAGGAATGAGCCCCCTAAAGAGCAAAGCAACTATTCACTCCGTGAGGAGATGATATACTTTTAGCCCGACCAACATAAGTTTTTGTACCTAGAGATCGAATTTTCGCACGATTTTTGCAGGCATGCTTAGAAAAATATGATTACCCACCTCCTCAAATTTCATAATTTTGGACACCCATAGAATATTTTACAATTTTTACTTTTGAAACTTTAAAAAATCGGAAAAATAGAAAATAAAGCGGATTGCCGAAACTTCTTGGGTAGCTTCCTTGGCACATAAGCAATTTTGGACCCCATATGCACGTGAGATTTTGCATAAATCAAGCACTTGCCACGGCACTCAATGGTTTTGCGATGTCGCGACTTCGGTCGTGGGCGAGGCCATGACATGTCTGACATTGTCATGGTAGTCGTGGCTTTGTCATGGCATTGTCGTGGCGAGTCGTGGCATGTCAGACATGGTTTCGGGCTAGAGATCGAATTTTCGCGCCATTTTTGCAGGCATGCTTAGAAAAACATGTTTAGCTTCCTCACCAAATTTCACGATTTTTGGACACCGTGGAATTTTTATGAATTTTCCACCTTCAAAAATCAGGAAAAATAGAAAATGATCGGATTGCCGAAACTTCTTGGGTAGCTTCCTTGGCACATAAGCTTCAGTTTGGACCCCATATGCACGTGAGATTTTGCATAAATCAAGCACTTGCACGGCACTCAATGGTTTGGCGATGTCGCGACTTCGGTCGTGGGCGAGGCCATGACATGTCACGACATTGTCATGGTAGTCGTGGCTGTCATGGCATTGTCGTGGCGAGTCGTGGCATGTCAGACATGGTTTCGGGCTAGAGATCGAATTTTCGCGCCATTTTTGCAGGCATGCTTAGAAAAACATGTTTAGCTTCCTCACCAAATTTCACGATTTTTGGACACCGTGGAATTTTTATGAATTTTCCACCTTCAAAAATCAGGAAAAATAGAAAATGAGCGGATTGCCCGAAACTTCTTGGGTAGCTTCCTTGGCACATAAGCTTCAGTTTGGACCCCATATGCACGTGAGATTTTGCATAAATCAAGCACTTGCACGGCACTCAATGGTTTGGCGATGTCGCGACTTCGGTCGTGGGCGAGGCCATGACATGTCTGACATTGTCATGGTAGTCGTGGCTTTGTCATGGCATTGTCATGGTAGTCGTGGCATGTCAGACATGGTTTCGGGCTAGAGATCGAATTTTCGCGCCATTTTTGCAGGCATGCTTAGAAAAACATGTTTAGCTTCCTCACCAAATTTCACGATTTTTGGACACCCGTGGAATTTTTATGAATTTTCCACCTTCAAAATCAGGAAAAATAGAAAATGAGCGGATTGCCCGAAACTTCTTGGGTAGCTTCCTTGGCACATAAGCTTCAGTTTGGACCCCATATGCACGTGAGATTTTGCATAAATCAAGCACTTGCACGGCACTCAATGGTTTGGCGATTGTCGCGACTTCGGTCGTGGGCGAGCCATGACATGTCTGACATTGTCATGGTAGTCGTGGCTGTCATGGCATTGTCATGGTAGTCGTGGCATGTCAGACATGGTTTCGGGCTAGAGATCGAATTTTCGCGCCATTTTTGCAGGCATGCTTAGAAAAACATGTTTAGCTTCCTCACCAAATTTCACGATTTTTGGACACCGTGGAATTTTTATGAATTTTCCACCTTCAAAATCAGGAAAAATAGAAAATGATCGGATTGCGCGAAACTTCTTGGGTAGCTTCCTTGGCACATAAGCTTCAGTTTGGACCCCATATGCACGTGAGATTTTGCATAAATCAAGCACTTGCACGGCACTCAATGGTTTGGCGATGTCGCGACTTCGGTCGTGGGCGAGCCATGACATGTCTGACATTGTCATGGCGTTGTCGTGGCATGCCATGATTAAGTCTTGTGTGACTCATGGCATGTTTTGGGCATGTGAAGGGAATCCTTTGTAGCTAAGCCGTGGGTAAGTTGTGATAATTTCCCCGACCACTCTCGTTCTCTTGGCCTCAAATTTCTTAGGTAGCTTATGAGGCACCCACAGACAAGGCCCTGGCCATGTCATATAGATAGCAAAGGCATGTGTGAAGGTGTAGCGCATGTGATGGTTGAGACTTGGTATAATTGTTGGCATTTTTATTTGATCTTCAACCTCGATTTTAGAAATTAGTAATTCTTAAAGTGGCGGATTTTTGAGAGTAAAGGGGAGGAGGGGCGAATCGAAGCAACAAGGGTGAATCTCGGTGGATCGTGGCGTGAGGCCACTCTGCCACTACAATACCCGTCGCGTATTTAAGTAAATGCGCAAAGGATTCTACCGCGCTCGGTGGGAATTTGTTCAAGGCGTCGGGCGATTGATCGCGCCGCGGGATCCACCAGCGACCGCGTGCCTTTGGGGGCGAGGCCCTGCTGGCTGGTCGGCAAACAAGCGGCGGGCACATGCATCGCTTCTGGCGGATTCGACTTAGGCGTTGATCATAATCAGCGCCGCGGTAACCGGCGCCAGCGGCTTTTCAACCAAGCGCGATGACCAATTGTCGCGAATCAGCGGTTCCTCGTACTAGGTTGAATTACTATTGCGACACTATCATCGGTAGGGTAAAACTAACTTTGTCTCACGGCGGTCTAAACCCGACTCACGTTCCTATTGGTGGGTGAACAATCCAACACTTGGTGAATTACGCTTCACAATGATAGGAAGAGCGAGCATCGAAGGATCAAAAGCAGCGTCGCTATGAGCGGCTTGGCGCCACAAGCGATTATCCTGTGGTAACTTTTACGACACCTCTGGCTTCAAATTCAGAAGGACTAAAGGATCGATAGGCCCACGCTTTCACGGTTCGTATTAAATCTTGAAATCGAGAATCAAGCGAGCTTTTACCCTTTTGTTCCACGAGATTTACGTTCTCGTTGAGCTCATCTTAGGACACTGCGTTATCTTTTAACGGATGTGCGCTGACCAAACTCCCCACGACAATGTCTTCGCGGATCGGCCCGAGCGAGCAGGTCCAAGAGGGCGTGCCCGCCTCAGATTCACGGAATAAGTAAAATAACGTTAAAAGTAGTGGTATTTCACTTTCGCCGTCTCGGCTCCCACTTATCCTACACCTCTCAAGTCATTTCACAAAGTCGGACTAGAGTCAAGCTCAGCGAGGTCTTCTTTCCGTGATTACGCCAAGCCCGTTCCTTGGCGTGGTTTATTTGGATAGTAAACGAGGGCGATGGGAATCTCGTTAATCCATTCATGCGGCGTCACTAATTAGATGGCGAGGCATTTGGCTACCTTAAGAGAGTCATAGTTACTCCGTAGTTTACGCGCTTGGTTGAATTTCTTCACTTTGACATTGAGCAGGCGGAAATCACATTGCGTCGGCATCGCGGGGACCATCGCAATGCTTTGTTTTAATTAAGCGGTCGGATTCCCCTTGTCGTACCGATTACGAGTCATTGTTCGGCGCGGGAGGGACCGAAGAACGTTCCCGATCAGATCCCCGGCCGACGCGGCGACCGCTCTCGCCGCGAGGCGGCTTCGGCGATCCGTAAACGGTAAGCGGGTTGAGTGGGACCAGTGCCCGGCCCACCGAGCCAATCCTTTTCAGGATTCACGGATCCATTTGCCGACTTCCCTTGCCTACATTGTTCCATCGACCAGGTGTTCACCTTGGAACTGATGCGGTTATGAGTCTGGCCGGGCGTGGGAGGCACTCGGTCCTCCGAATTTTCAAGAAGCGCCCGCTGCCGGACACCTGCGGCGTCGCGGTGCTCTTCCGGCCATTGGACCCTACCTCACGGTGGCCGTTTCGAGTGGGCGGTAGTTAAGCGAAGAGAACTCTTCCGAGGCCGCCCGGCGTCTCGGACTCCTAACGTTGCCGTCGGCCGCCACGTCCGGTTCGAAATTTTAACGATTCCCTTCGAAGTGCGGCGTGTTGCGCTATCGAACGAGCCTCCCGTCTCTTAGGATCGACTAACCCATGTGCAAGTGCCGTTCACATGGAACCTTTCCCTCTTCGACCTTCAAAGTTCTCATTTGAATATTTGCTACTACCACGAAGATGCCGCAAGCGGCGCTCGCCGGGCTCGCGCCCCAGTTTTGCGGCGGCCAGCGCCCTCCTACTCATCGGGGCCTGGCACTTGCCACGACGGCGTATAGGTCGCGGCGCTTTAGCGCCATCCATTTCGGGGCTAGTTGATTCGGCGGTGAGTTGTTACACACTCCTTAGCGGTTCGACTTCCATGACCCGCGAATCTGTTGTCTTGTCGACCAACACCCTTTGTGGGATCTAGGTTAGCCTTGATTGATTGGGCAGTAACTTCGGCTTCGGTTCATCCGCATCGCCCGATTCTGCTTACCAAAAATGGCCCACTTGGAGCTCTCGATTAGTGGCGGCTCAGCGGGCGGCCGTGGCGTCTACCTATTTAAAGTTTGAGAATAGGTCGAGGCGTTGCGCCCCGATGCCTCTAATCATTGGCTTTACAGATAGAACTTCGCACATGAGCTCCGGCTATCTGAGGAAACCGGAGGGAACCGGCTACTAGGCGGTTCGATTAGTCTTTCGCCCCTATACCAAGTCAGACGAGCGATTTGCCGCGTCGATATCGGCTGCGGGCCTCCACGAGTTTCCTCTGGCCGCCCGCTTCGAGGCATAGTTCACCATCTTTCGGGTCCGACGGTATGCTCTCACTCGAACCCTTCCACGAGAAGATCAAGGTCGGTCGGCGGTGCGGCGCGCGGGGTTCCACCAATCGGCTTCCTTGCGCCTTACGGGTTTGCTCGCCGGATTGACTTCGCACACATGTCGGACTCCTTGGTCAGTGTTTCAAGGCGGGCGAATAGAAACCCTTGAGCCCGGCGCCCGAAACGCAGTCTTGAGAACGCAGCCGTGGCAGCGTGGCGCCATCCACAACGCGGCGACGGCGTCTCGCGAGCATATCAACGGCCGGGCTTGGGCGCCGCCGCGGTCGCGTCGGACGCGTCGGCGTCGTGCGGGCCGGTGGTGGCCGTTCCACATCCGGCCGGAGGCGCATCGCCCGG
This sequence comes from Senna siamea, assembly GCA_031216115.1. Classification (NCBI taxonomy): domain Eukaryota; kingdom Viridiplantae; phylum Streptophyta; class Magnoliopsida; order Fabales; family Fabaceae; genus Senna; species Senna siamea. The sequence continues at coordinate 16,035 of JAVHNK010000025.1, forward strand.
CCCCATCCGCTTCCCTCCGAGCAATTTCAAGCACTATTTGACTCTCTTTTCAAAGTCCTTTTCATCTTTCCCTCGCGGTACTTGTTATTGCTATCGGTCTCGCTTTGTATTTAGCCTTGGGCCGAATTTACCGCCCGATTGAATTGCATTCCCAAACAACCCGACTTCGTAAGCGGCGCCTCGTGGTGCGGCGAGTCCGAACGCAGCGGGGCTCTCACCCTCTCCGGCGCCCCTTCCAGGGGACTTGGGCGATCGCCGTGAGGCGCTTCTCGGACTTCTGGTCGGACCAGAGGCGGCAGATTCTCATGGTGGGCTTTTCGGTTCGCTCGCCGTTACTAGGGAATCCTCGTTAGTTTCTTTTCCTCAGCTTATTGATATGCTTAAGCTTCGGCGGGTGGCCCGCTGACACTGGGGTCGCGTTGTGGCGCTTTCTTGCTTGCGGGTCTCGCGGCCTAGACAAAGGGACATCATGCGCCGCGGTCGGGCTCGAGGCTTTCGCTCGTCCACCGTGAGCGTGGCGGTCATCACTCGTGGGCTCGTTTTCAACCATCAGCGAGGCAATGCTCGCGGGAGGCCAACTTTCGCCCAGCGCCTCCCCCTCCGTCGATTCGGCGTGCGGGTTTGGGGCGGCAATGCGTGACACCAGGCGGGCGTGCCCTCGGCCTAATGGCCGAGCGCGACTTGCGTTCAAAGACTTCGATGGTTCACGGGATTACGCAATTCACACCAAGTATCGCATTTCGCTCGTTCTTCATCGATCACGAGCCGAGATATCCGTTCTTAGAGTCATTTTGGACACCATTCTCGCGACTTACCGGCGGGATCCGTATCCGGATCGCGGAGCTCACGCCGTTGTTCGAGTTCCTTGGCGCGTCGTGCGGCCATAGTTGTTGTCTTTGCCGGGGCACACTAGCGGCGGCGAGGCGCTCTTGCGCCCCGACAAGGTGGCAACTTCGGGGCAATGTGGACCCCTCGTGTGCCTCCCGAGATTAATTCAACGATTCGCAAGTCGTCTGTTTGCGAGGCATCAACAATGATCCTTAGCGGGTTCACCTCACGGAAACCTTATTCGACTTCTCCTTCCTCTAAATGATAAGGTTCGATGGACTTCTCGCGGCGTCGCCGGCGGCGAACCGCCCACCTCGCGCGATCAGAACACTTCAGGACCATTCAATCGGTAGGGCGGCGGGCGGTGTGTACAAAGAAGCGAGGGCGTAGTCAGCGGTGATGACTTCGCGCTTACTAGGAATTCCTCGTTGAAGACCAACAATTGCAATGATCTATCCCCATCACGATGAAATTTCAAAGATTACGGGCACTGTCGGCGAGGCTATAGACTTCGTTGAATACATCGATTGTAGCGGCGTCGCGACCCGAACATCTAAGGGCATCACGGACTGTTATTGCCTCGAACTTCCTTGGCCTAGCGGCCATAGTCCCTCTAAGAAGGCGGCGCGGAGGGTCGCCTCCGCATAGCTAGTTAGCGGTGAGGTCTCGTTAGATTAGCGGAATTAACCAGGACAAATCGCTCCACCAACTAAGAACGGCCATGCACCACCACCCGTAGAATCAAGAAAGAGCTCTCGATCTGTCAATCCTTACTATGCGGACCTGGTAAGTTTCCGTGTTGAGTCAAATTAAGCGCGAGGCTCATCTGGTGGTGCCCTTAGTCAATTCCTTTAAGTTTCGACCTTGCGACCATACTCCCAGGAACCCAAAAACTTTGATTTCTCATAAGGTGCGGTGAGTCTAAAAGCAACATCCGTGATCCTGGTCGGCATCGTTTATGGTTGAGACTAGGGCGGTATCGATCGTCTTGAGCCCCGACTTTCGTTCTTGATTAATGAAAACATCCTTGGCAAATGCTTTCGCGATTGTTCGTCTTTCATAAATCCAAGAATTTCACCTCGACTATGAAATCTGAATGCCCCATTGTCACTGTTAATCATTACTCAGATCCGAAGGCTGACACAATAGGATCGAGAATCCTATGATGTTATCCCATGCTAATGTATCCAGGCGTAGGCTTGCTTTGAGCACTCTAATTTCTTCAAAAATGCGGAGGAGTACGACCGACAATTAAGGCCAGGAGGCGCATCAGCCGGCGAAGGGGCGGCGGCCGGTGCACACGAGCGGGCCGTCGACCCGACCCAGGTCGACCTACGAGCTTTTTAAGCGCAACAACTTAAATATCGCTATTGGGCTGGAATTACGGCATTTCTTTGGCACGGACTTGCCCTCAATGGATCCTCGTTAAGGGATTTAGATTGTACTCATTCCAATTACGGACTTCGATGAGCGGTATTGTTATTTATTGTCACTACCTCCCGAGTGTCGAGGATTGGGTAATTTCTTGGCGCTTTGCCTTCCTTGGATGTGGTAGCCGTTTCTCGGGCTCCCTCTCAGGAATCGAACCCTAATTCTCAGTCACCGTCACCACCATGGTAGGCCACTATCCTACCATCGAAAGTTGATAGAGGCGAAATTTGAATGATGCGTCGCCGGCACAATGGCGTGCGATCCGTCAGTTATCATGAATCATCGAACAGCGAGGCGAGCCGCGTTGACCTTTATCTAATAAATCGTCCCTTAGGTAGTCGGGGTTTGTTGCCGCGTATTAGCTCTAGAATTACTACGGTTATCAGAGTAGTAGATACCATCAAACAAACTATAAGCGATTTAATGAGCCATTCGCGGTTTCACGATCTGAATTTGTTCATACTTACACATGCATGGCTTAATCTTTGAGACAAGCATATGACTCTTTGGCGGGATCAACCAGGTAGCAATCCTCATTTGGCGGACCGCCGCATTTGCACAACCCTCGACACATGGCCAAGAAGGTCATAGCATGCCAAGTGCGATCGTCATGCAAGAATTAGGTCTATGTTGGGACATGCGAGGGCATTCGGCGACCTGCATCCCACGGCATGCCTTGCATCAGAGATCGGTGAGTCCTCATGGCCACCCTCGCCCACGATTGTGGCCGGATGGAACACAAGGGCTACTTCATGGTCCTCGCCAAACCCTATATTTCGAGGAGGCGGATGGATGGAGGGACATCTGGGGATAATAAATTCCACATCAATGGGTAGGCGACACAAGGGCAACCATCATCGGCCAGTCAAAACAGGGCATCAATCAATGCCAATGGGTAGGGATGAGGAGGATAGCCCGTGAGCGGATTCGATGCACAAGCGGAGCGACCAGCGGGAACAATCAAATCACCACTCACACACGGCCGTATTACTTCAACCGCGCCACCAAGCGAACCACACCCGCGTGCCCGAGGGCACCACGAGCAAATGGAGGCATCGGTGGCATCAATCGAGCAACGCTAGGCATGCACATCGCGAGAAAGGCAACCATTGTATGTCGAAGGCAACAATCTTATGTCGAAAGGCAACACTCTTATGTCGAAAGGCAACAATCTTATGTCGAAAGGCAACAACCATGCACCAGGCCATGGCATCGGGATTGGATCGGCTACCACCATGCACCAGGCCATGGCGTTCGGCGCGCCCCATCCCACAAGCAAGCAATTAGAAGCGGCGATTACCATCACCTCCACATGCCCACAAGCAAGGCGGGTTAACGCCATGGAAAGGAGGTCGGAGCGGCTCGCCATGCACCAGGCCATGGCGTTCGGAGAACGCGCCCCCACAAGCAAGCAATTAGAAGCGGCGATTACCATCACCTCGGACATGCCCACAAGCAAGGCGGGTTAATGCCATGGAGAGGAGGTCGGATCGGCTACCGCCATGCACCAGGCCATGGCGTTCGGAGAACACGCCCGCCCACCACGAGCAAGCAATTAGAAGCGGCGATTACCATCACCTCGAACACGCCCACAAGCAAGGCGGGTTAATGCCATGGAAAGGAGGTCGGAGCGGCTCCCACCATGCACCAGGCCATGGCGTTCGAGAGAACACGCCCCGCCCACAAGCAAGCAATTAGAAGCGGCGATTACCATCACCTCGAACATGCCCACAAGCAAGGCGGGTTAATGCCATGGAGAGGAGGTCGGATCGGCTACGCCATGCACCAGGCCATGGCGTTCGGAGAACGCGCCCGCCCACAAGCAAGCAATTAGAAGCGGCGATTACCATCACCTCGAACATGCCCACAAGCAAGGCGGGTTAATGCCATGGAAAGGAGGTCGGATCGGCTACGCCATGCACCAGGCCATGGCGTTCGGAGAACACGCCCGCCCACAAGCAAGCAATTAGGCGGCGATTACCATCACCTCGAACATGCCCACAAGCAAGGCGGGTTAATGCCATGGGCGAGGAGGTCGGAGCGGCTCCCACCATGCACCAGGCCATGGCGTTCGGAGAACACGCCCCCCCACAAGCAAGCAATTAGAAGCGGCGATTTCCATCACCTCGAACATGCCCACAAGCAAGGCGGGTTAATGCCATGGAGAGGAGGTCGGATCGGCTACGCCATGCACCAGGCCATGGCATCGTGTACTGTGTTTTTCCAGAACATGCGAGAGACACGCCCCACTCCACAAGCAAGCAATTAGAAGCAACCAAAAATCGCCTCGGACATGCCCACCGCCAAGATAGGTTAATACCATGCATGTGTCCCCGTCCACATCAAGCCACCCCATCCCAAGCCCCTTGGTCTGGCGGTCGCGACTCCTTACGTTCGCCGTTGCCAAGCCCGCCAAAAGCATGTTCAAGGAATGTCCCTTGGTTTAGGTGAACCCCGCGACACTAGCACCACGCGCATGCCCTCTCAAGCCATCACATGGCGTTTGATTACGTGGAACCCGAATCACACACGCCACATGCCTGACCCTCAAAGCACTTGATTGTGATACTAGATTGCGAGTTAGGGCTCGGTTTGTGCAATTCCAACATCCCCATGAGCGTCTTGGCGCCTTCCTCTTTGTAAAGAAATTTTTTGGGGTTCGCCAGGAAAGCGGTGGTCGGTCGCCGCCCGTGATTTCGCCGGCCGACGGCGGAGTACGGCAAACCCCGCGGTGCCACACCTTGGCTCTCTCGAGGACCACCCACTAGCACACTTGCAAGTCATGGGTAGACAAGCTTGAGTGCATGGGGTGAGGGGGTGCATGGCACCTAGGAATGAGCCCCCTAAAGAGCAAAGCGCAACTATTCACTCCGGCGGAGATGATATACTTTTCGCCCGACCAACATAAGTTTTTTGTACCTAGAGATCGAATTTTCGCACGATTTTTGCAGGCATGCTTAGAAAAATATGATTACCCACCTCCTCAAATTTCATAATTTTGGACACCCATAGAATATTTTACAATTTTTACTTTTGAAACTTTAAAAATCGGAAAAATAGAAAATAAAGCGGATTGCCCGAAACTTCTTGGGTAGCTTCCTTGGCACATAAGCAATTTTGGACCCCATATGCACGTGAGATTTTGCATAAATCAAGCACTTGCACGGCACTCAATGGTTTTGCGATTGTCGCGACTTCGGTCGTGGGCGAGGCCATGACATGTCTGACATTGTCATGGTAGTCGTGGCTTTGTCATGGCATTGTCGTGGTAGTCGTGGCATGTCAGACATGGTTTCGGGCTAGAGATCGAATTTTCGCGCCATTTTTGCAGGCATGCTTAGAAAAACATGTTTAGCTTCCTCACCAAATTTCACGATTTTTGGACACCCGTGGAATTTTTATGAATTTTCCACCTTCAAAAATCAGGAAAAATAGAAAATGATCGGATTGCCGAAACTTCTTGGGTAGCTTCCTTGGCACATAAGCTTCAGTTTGGACCCCATATGCACGTGAGATTTTGCATAAATCAAGCACTTGCACGGCACTCAATGGTTTGGCGATGTCGCGACTTCGGTCGTGGGCGAGGCCATGACATGTCACGACATTGTCATGGTAGTCGTGGCTTTGTCATGGCATTGTCATGGTAGTCGTGGCATGTCAGACATGGTTTTCGGGCTAGAGATCGAATTTTCGCGCCATTTTTGCAGGCATGCTTAGAAAAACATGTTTAGCTTCCTCACCAAATTTCACGATTTTTGGACACCCGTGGAATTTTTATGAATTTTCCACCTTCAAAAATCAGGAAAAATAGAAAATGAGCGGATTGCCCGAAACTTCTTGGGTAGCTTCCTTGGCACATAAGCTTCAGTTTGGACCCCATATGCACGTGAGATTTTGCATAAATCAAGCACTTGCACGGCACTCAATGGTTTGGCGATTGTCGCGACTTCGGTCGTGGGCGAGGCCATGACATGTCTGACATTGTCATGGTAGTCGTGGCTGTCATGGCATTGTCATGGTAGTCGTGGCATGTCAGACATGGTTTCGGGCTAGAGATCGAATTTTCGCGCCATTTTTGCAGGCATGCTTAGAAAAACATGTTTAGCTTCCTCACCAAATTTCACGATTTTGGACACCGTGGAATTTTTATGAATTTTCCACCTTAAAATCAGGAAAAATAGAAAATAAGCGGATTGCCGAAACTTCTTGGGTAGCTTCCTTGGCACATAAGCTTCAGTTTGGACCCCATATGCACGTGAGATTTTGCATAAATCAAGCACTTGCACGGCACTCAATGGTTTGGCGATGTCGCGACTTCGGTCGTGGGCGAGGCCATGACATGTCTGACATTGTCATGGTAGTCGTGGCTGTCATGGCATTGTCATGGTAGTCGTGGCATGTCAGACATGGTTTCGGGCTAGAGATCGAATTTTCGCGCCATTTTTTGCAGGCATGCTTAGAAAAACATGTTTAGCTTCCTCACCAAATTTCACGATTTTTGGACACCCGTGGAATTTTTATGAATTTTTCCACCTTCAAAATCAGGAAAAATAGAAAATGATCGGATTGCCCGAAACTTCTTGGGTAGCTTCCTTGGCACATAAGCTTCAGTTTGGACCCCATATGCACGTGAGATTTTGCATAAATCAAGCACTTGCACGGCACTCAATGGTTTGGCGATTGTCGCGACTTCGGTCGTGGGCGAGCCATGACATGTCCTGACATTGTCATGGCGTTGTCGTGGCATGCCATGATTAAGTCTTGTGTGACTCATGGCATGTTTTGGGCATGTGAAGGGAATCCTTTGTAGCTAAGCCGTGGGTAAGTTGTGATAATTTCCCCGACCACTCTCGTTCTCTTGGCCTCAAATTTCTTAGGTAGCTTATGAGGCACCCACAGACAAGGCCCTGGCCATGTCATATAGATAGCAAAGGCATGTGTGAAGGTGTAGCGCATGTGATGGTTGAGACTTGGTATAATTGTTGGCATTTTTATTTGATCTTCAACCTCGATTTTAGAAATTAGTAATTCTTAAAGTGGGCGGATTTTTGAGAGTAAAGGGGAGGAGGGGCGAATCGAAGCAACAAGGGCTGAATCTCGGTGGATCGTGGCGTGAGCCACTCTGCCACTACAATACCCGTCGCGTATTTAAGTCGTGCGCAAAGGATTCTACCGCCGCTCGGTGGGAATTTGTTCAAGCGTCGAGGCGATTGATCGCGCCGCGGGATCCACCAGCGACCGCGTGCCTTTGGGGGCGAGGCCCTGCTGGCTGGTCGGCAAACAAGCGGCGGGCACATGCATCGCTTCTGGCGGATTCGACTTAGGCGTTGATCATAATCAGCGCCGCGGTAACCGGCGCCAGCGGCTTTTCAACCAAGCGCGATGACCAATTGTCGCGAATCAGCGGTTCCTCGTACTAGGTTGAATTACTATTGCGACACTATCATCGGTAGGGTAAAACTAACTTTGTCTCACGGCGGTCTAAACCCGACTCACGTTCCTATTGGTGGGTGAACAATCCAACACTTGGTGAATTACGCTTCACAATGATAGGAAGAAGCGAGCATCGAAGGATCAAAAAGCAGCGTCGCTATGAGCGGCTTGGCGCCACAAGCGATTATCCTGTGGTAACTTTTACGACACCTCTGGCTTCAAATTCAGAAGGACTAAAGGATCGATAGGCCCACGCTTTCACGGTTCGTATTAAATCTTGGAAATCGAGAATCAAGCGAGCTTTTACCCTTTTGTTCCACCACGAGATTTACGTTCTCGTTGAGCTCATCTTAGGACACTGCGTTATCTTTTAACGGATGTGCGCTGACCAAACTCCGCTGACAATGTCTTCGCGGATCGGCCGAGCGAGCTTGGGTCCAAAGAGGCGTGCCCGCTCTCAGGTCACGGAATAAGTAAAATAACGTTAAAAGTAGTGGTATTTCACTTTCGCCGTCTCGGCTCCACTTATCCTACACCTCTCAAGTCATTTCACAAAGTCGGACTAGAGTCGAAGCTCAGCGAGGTCTTCTTTCCCGTGATTACGCCAAGCCGTTCCTTAGGCGTGGTTTATTTGGATAGTAAACGAGGGCGATGGGAATCTCGTTAATCCATTCATGCGGCGTCACTAATTAGATGGCGAGGCATTTGGCTACCTTAAGAGAGTCATAGTTACTCCGTAGTTTACCGCGCTTGGTTGAATTTCTTCACTTTGACATTGAGCCTTTGGCGAGAAATCACATTGCGTCGGCATCGCGAGGACCATCGCAATGCTTTGTTTTAATTAAGCGGTCGGATTCCCCTTGTCGTACCGATTCTGGTCGGTCATTGTTCGGCCTTGGGAGGACCACGAAGGGCCGTTCGATCAGATCCCCGGCCGACGCGCGGCGACCAGCTCGCCGCGGGGCGGCTTCAGCGATCCGTAAACGGCCAAGCGGGTTGGTGGGACCCAGTGCCCGACCCCTCGAGCCAATCCTTTTCGAGATTCACGGATCCATTTGCCGACTTCCCTTGCCTACATTGTTCCATCGACCGGTACATTCACCTTGGAGAACTGATGCGGTTATGATGCGGCCGGGCGTGGGAGGCACTCGGTCCTCACGAATTTTCAAAAGCGCCGAAGCTGCCGGACACCACGCGGCGTGCGGTGCTCTTCCGGCCATTGGACCCTACCTCCGGTGGCCGTTTCGAGTGGGCGGTAGTTAAGCGAAAAGAACTCTTCCGAGGCCCGCCCGGCGTCTCGGACTCCTAACGTTGCCGTCGGCCGCCACGTCCGGTTCGAAATTTTAACGATTCCCTTCGAAGTGCGGCGTGTTGCGCTATCGAGCGAGCCTCCCGTCTCTTAGGATCGACTAACCCATGTGCAAGTGCCGTTCACATGGAACCTTTCCCTCTTCGACCTTCAAAGTTCTCATTTGAATATTTGCTACTACCACGAATGCGCAAGCGGCGCTCGCCGGGCTCGCGCCCCAGTTTTTGGCGGCCGCGCGCCCTCACCTCATCGGGGCCTGGCACTTGCCCGACGGCCAGTATAGGTCGCGGCGCTTTAGCGCCATCCATTTCGGGGCTAGTTGATTCGGCGGTGAGTTGTTACACACTCCTTAGCGGTTCGACTTCCATGACCCGCGAATCTGCTTGTCTTAATCGACCAACACCCTTTGTGGGATCTAGGTTAGCCTTGATTGGGCGCAGTAACTCGGCTTCGGTTCATCTGCATCGCCCGATTCTGCTTACCAAAAATGGCCCACTTGGAGCTCTCGATTAGTGGCGGCTCAGCGGGCGGCCGCGCGTCTACCTATTTAAAGTTTGAGAATAGGTCGAGGCGTTGCGCCCCGATGCCTCTAATCATTGGCTTTACAGATAGAACTTCGCACATGAGCTCCGGCTATCTGAGGAAACCGGAGGAACCGGCTACTAGGCGGTTCGATTAGTCTTTCGCCCCTATACCCAAGTCAGACGAGCGATTTGCGTCGATGTCATTGCGGGCCTCCACGAAGTTTCCTCGGCCGCCCGCTTCGAGGCATAGTTCACCATCTTCGGGTCCGGCGGTATGCTCTCACTCGAACCCTTCCACGAGAAGATCAAGGTCGGTCGGCGGTGCGGCCAGCGGGGTTCCCACCAATCGGCTTCCTTGCGCCTTACGGGTTTGCTCGCCGGATTGACTCGCACACATGTCGGACTCCTTGGTCAGTGTTTCAAGGCGGGCGAATAGAAACCAGCGAGCCGGCGCCCGAGAACGCAGTCTTGAGAGCGCAGCCGTGGCGGCGGCGCCATCCTGGCCGCGACGGCGGCGTCTCGCGAGCATATCAACGGCCAGGCTTGGCGCCGCCGCGGTCGCGTCGGACGCGTCGGCCGTCGTGAGCCGGTGTGCGCCGTTCCACATCCGGCCGGGCGCATCGCCCGGCCCCATCCGCTTCCCTCGAGCAATTTCAAGCACTATTTGACTCTCTTTTCAAAGTCCTTTTCATCTTTCCCTCGCGGTACTTGTTATTGCTCGGTCTCGCTTTGTATTTAGCCTTGGGCCGAATTTACCGCCCGATTAGGTGCATTCCCAAACAACCCGACTTCGTAAGCGGCGCCTCGTGGTGCGGCGAGTCCGAACGCGGCAGGGCTCTCACCCTCTCGGCGCCCCTTCCAGGGGACTTGGGCGATCGCCGTGAGGCGCTTCTCGGACGCTTCTGGTCGGACCTTAGAGGCGGCAAATTCTCATGGTGAGCTTTTTCGGTTAGCTCGCGTTACTAGGGAATCCTCGTTAGTTTCTTTTCCTCAGCTTATTGATATGCTTAAGCTTCGGCGGGTGGCCACTTTGACACTGGGGTCGCGTTGTGGCGCTTTCTTGCTTGCGGGTCTCGCGGCCTAGACAAAGGGACATCATGCGCCGCGGTCGGGCTCGAGGCTTTCGCTCGTCCACCGTGAGCGTGGCGGTCATCACTCGTGGGCTCGTTTTCAACCATCCGCGAGGCAATGCTCGCGGGAGGCCAACTTTCGCCCAGCGCCTCCCCCTCCGTCGATTCGGCGTGCGGGTTTGGGGCGGCAATGCGTGACACCCGAGCGGGCGTGCCCTCGGCCTAATGGCCGAGCGCGACTTGCGTTCAAAGACTTCGATGGTTCACGGGATTACGCAATTCACACCAAGTATCGCATTTCGCTCGTTCTTCATCGATCACGAGGCGAGATATCCGTTCTTAGAGTCATTTTGGACACCATTCTCGCGACTTACCGGCGGGATCCGTATCCGGATCGCGGGAGCTCACCGTTGTTCGAGTTCCTTGGCGTCGTGGCAGGGCCATAGTTGTTGTCTTTGCCGGGGCACACTAGCGGCGGCGAGGCGCTCTTGCGCCCCGACAGGTGGCAACTTCGGGGCAATGTGGACCCCTCGTGTGCCTCCCGAGATTAATTCAACTGATTCGCAAGTCGTCTGTTTGCGAGGCATCAACAATGATCGCCAGCGGGTTCACCTCACGGAAACCTTATTCGACTTCTCCTTCCTCTAAATGATAAGGTTCGATGGACTTCTCGCGGCGTCGCCGGCGTGACCGCCCACCTCGCCGCGATCAGAACACTTCAGGACCATTCAATCGGTAGGGCGGCGGGCGGTGTGTACAAAGAAGCGAGGGCGTAGTCAGCGGTGATGACTCGCGCTTACTAGGAATTCCTCGTTGAAGACCAACAATTGCAATGATCTATCCCCATCACGATGAAATTTCAAAGATTACGGGCACTGTCGGCGAGGCTATAGACTTCGTTGAATACATCGATTGTAGCGGCGTCGCGACCGAGAACATCTAAGGGCATCACGGACTGTTATTGCCTCGAACTTCCTTGGCCTAGCGGCCGTAGTCCCTCAGAAGGCGGCGCGGAGGGTCGCCTCCGCATAGCTAGTTAGCGGTGAGGTCTCGTTAGTTAGCGGAATTAACCAGGACAAATCGCTCCACCAACTAAACGGCCATGCACCACCACCCGTAGAATCAAGAAAGAGCTCTCGATCTGTCAATCCTTACTATGCGGACCTGGTAAGTTTCCGTGTTGAGTCAAATTAAGCGCGAGGCTCACTCCTGGTGGTGCCCTTAGTCAATTCCTTTAAGTTTCAGCCTTGCGACCATACTCCCGGAACCCAAAAACTTTGATTTCTCATAAGGTGCGGTGAGTCTAAAAGCAACATCCGTGATCCTGGTCGGCATCGTTTATGGTTGAGACTAGGGCGGTATCGATCGTCTTGAGCCCCGACTTTCGTTCTTGATTAATGAAAACATCCTTGGCAAATGCTTTCGCGATTGTTCGTCTTTCATAAATCCAAGAATTTCACCTCGACTATGAAATCTGAATGCCCCATTGTCCTGTTAATCATTACTCCGATCCGAAGGCAACACAATAGGATCGAGAATCCTATGATGTTATCCCATGCTAATGTATCCAGGCGTAGGCTTGCTTTGAGCACTCTAATTTCTTCAAAGTAACGACAGGAGGCACGACCGACCAATTAAGGCCAGGAGCGCATCGCCGGCGAAGGGCGAGCCGGCCGGTGCACACGAGCGGGCCGTCGACCCGACCCAAGGTCGACTACGAGCTTTTAAGCGCAACAACTTAAATATCGCTATTGGGCTGGAATTACGCGGCTGGCGGCACGGACTTGCCCTCAATGGATCCTCGTTAAGGGATTTAGATTGTACTCATTCCAATTACGGACTCGATGAGCGGTATTGTTATTTATTGTCACTACCTCCCGTGTCGAGGATTGGGTAATTTCTTGGCGCTCTTGCCTTCCTTGGATGTGGTAGCCGTTTCTCGAGCTCCCTCTCAGGAATCGAACCTAATTCTCAGTCACCGTCACCACCATGGTAGGCCACTATCCTACCATCGAAAGTTGATAGAGGCGAAATTTGAATGATGCGTCGCCGACACAATGGCCGTGCGATCCGTCAGTTATCATGAATCATCGAACAGCAGGCGAGCCGCGTTGACCTTTATCTAATAAATCGTCCCTTAGGTAGTCGGGGTTTGTTGCGTATTAGCTCTAGAATTACTACGGTTATCAGAGTAGTAGATACCATCAAACAAACTATAAGCGATTTAATGAGCCATTCGCGGTTTCACGATCTGAATTTGTTCATACTTACACATGCATGGCTTAATCTTTGAGACAAGCATATGACTCTTTGGCGGGATCAACCAGGTAGCAATCCTCATTTGGCGGACCGCCTGTTGCACAACCCTCGACACATGGCCAAGAAGGTCATAGCATGCCAAGTGCGATCGTCATGCAAGAATTAGGTCTATGTTGGGACATGCGAGGGCATTCGGCGACCACTGCATCCACGGCATGCCTTTGCATCAGAGATCGGTGAGTCCTCATGGCCACCCTCGCCCACGATTGTGGCCGGATGGAACACAAGGGCTACTTCATGGTCCTCGCCAAACCCTATATTTCGAGGAAGCGGATGGATGGAGGGACATCTGGGGATAATAAATTCCACATCAATGGGTAGGCGACACAAGGGCAACCATCATCGGCCAGTCAAAACAGGGCATCAATCAATGCCAATGGGTAGGGATGAGGAGGATAGCCCGAGCGGATTCGATGCACAAGCGCGAGCGACCAGCGGGAACAATCAAATCACCACTCACACACCGGCCGTATTACTTGACCGCGCCACCAAGCGAACCACACCGCGTGCCCGAGGGCACGAGCAAATGGAGGCATCGGTGGCATCAATCGAACAACGCTAGGCATGCACATCGCGAGAAAGGCAACCATTGTATGTCGAAGGCAACAATCTTATGTCGAAAGGCAACACTCTTATGTCGAAAGGCAACAATCTTATGTCGAAAGGCAACAACCATGCACCAGGCCATGGCATCGGGATTGGATCGGCTACCACCATGCACCAGGCCATGGCGTTCGAGGCGCGCCCCCATCCCACAAGCAAGCAATTAGAAGCGGCGATTACCATCACCTCGGACATGCCCACAAGCAAGGCGGGTTAACGCCATGGAAAGGAGGTCGGAGCGGCTCGCCATGCACCAGGCCATGGCGTTCGGAGAACACGCCCCGCCACAAGCAAGCAATTAGAAGCGGCGATTACCATCACCTCGGACATGCCCACAAGCAAGGCGGGTTAATGCCATGGAGAGGAGGTCGGATCGGCTACCGCCATGCACCAGGCCATGGCGTTCGGAGAACACGCCCCCCACGAGCAAGCAATTAGAAGCGGCGATTACCATCACCTCGAACACGCCCACAAGCAAGGCGGGTTAATGCCATGGAAAGGAGGTCGGAGCGGCTCCCACCATGCACCAGGCCATGGCGTTCGAGAACACGCCCCGCCACAAGCAAGCAATTAGGCGGCGATTACCATCACCTCGAACATGCCCACAAGCAAGGCGGGTTAATGCCATGGAGAGGAGGTCGGATCGGCTACCGCCATGCACCAGGCCATGGCGTTCGGAACACGCCCCGCCCCACAAGCAAGCAATTAGAAGCGGCGATTACCATCACCTCGAACATGCCCACAAGCAAGGCGGGTTAATGCCATGGAAAGGAGGTCGGATCGGCTACGCCATGCACCAGGCCATGGCGTTCGAAGAACACGCCCGCCACAAGCAAGCAATTAGAAGCGGCGATTACCATCACCTCGAACATGCCCACAAGCAAGGCGGGTTAATGCCATGGGCGAGGAGGTCGGAGCGGCTCCCACCATGCACCAGGCCATGGCGTTCGGAGAACACGCCCCGCCCACAAGCAAGCAATTAGAAGCGGCGATTTCCATCACCTCGGACATGCCCACAAGCAAGGCGGGTTAATGCCATGGAGAGGAGGTCGGATCGGCTACCGCCATGCACCAGGCCATGGCATCGTGTACTGTGTTTTTCCAGAACATGCGAGAGACGCGCCCCTCCACAAGCAAGCAATTAGAAGCAACCAAAAATCGCCTCGGACATGCCCACGCCAAGATAGGTTAATACCATGCATGTGTCCCCGTCCACATCAAGCCACCCCATCCCAAGCCCCTTGGTCTGGCGGTCGCGACTCCTTACGTTCGCCGTTGCCAAGCCCAAAAGCATGTTCAAGGAATGTCCCTTGGTTTAGGTGAACCCCGCGACACTAGCACCACGCGCATGCCCTCTCAAGCCATCACATGGCGTTTGATTACGTGGAACCCGAATCACACCCATACATGCCTGACCCTCAAAGCACTTGATTGTGATACTAGATTGCGAGTTAGGGCTCGGTTTGTGCAATTCAACATCCCCATGACGTCTTGGCCTTCCTCTTTGTAAAGAAATTTTTTGGGGTTCGCCAGGAAAGCGGTGGTCGGTCGCCGCCGTGATTTCGCCGGCCGACGGCCGGAGTACGGCCGACCCGCGGTGCCACACCTTGGCTCTCTCGAGGACCACCCACTAGCACACTTGCAAGTCATGGGTAGACAAGCTTGAGTGCATGGGGTGAGGGGGTGCATGGCACCTAGGAATGAGCCCCCTAAAGAGCAAAGCATAACTATTCACTCCGTGAGGAGATGATATACTTTTAGCCCGACCAACATAAGTTTTTGTACCTAGAGATCGAATTTTCGCACGATTTTTGCAGGCATGCTTAGAAAAATATGATTACCCACCTCCTCAAATTTCATAATTTTTGGACACCCATAGAATATTTTACAATTTTTACTTTTGAAACTTTAAAAAATCGGAAAAATAGAAAATAAAGCGGATTGCCCGAAACTTCTTGGGTAGCTTCCTTGGCACATAAGCAATTTTGGACCCCCATATGCACGTGAGATTTTGCATAAATCAAGCACTTGCACGGCACTCAATGGTTTTGCGATTGTCGCGACTTCGGTCGTGGGCGAGGCCATGACATGTCTGACATTGTCATGGTAGTCGTGGCTTTGTCATGGCATTGTCGTGGTAGTCGTGGCATGTCAGACATGGTTTCGGGCTAGAGATCGAATTTTCGCGCCATTTTTGCAGGCATGCTTAGAAAAACATGTTTAGCTTCCTCACCAAATTTCACGATTTTTGGACACCGTGGAATTTTTATGAATTTTCCACCTTCAAAATCAGGAAAAATAGAAAATGGCCGGATTGCCGAAACTTCTTGGGTAGCTTCCTTGGCACATAAGCTTCAGTTTGGACCCCCATATGCACGTGAGATTTTGCATAAATCAAGCACTTGCACGGCACTCAATGGTTTGGCGATTGTCGCGACTTCGGTCGTGGGCGAGGCCATGACATGTCTGACATTGTCATGGTAGTCGTGGCTGTCATGGCATTGTCATGGTAGTCGTGGCATGTCAGACATGGTTTCGGGCTAGAGATCGAATTTTCGCGCCATTTTTGCAGGCATGCTTAGAAAAACATGTTTAGCTTCCTCACCAAATTTCACGATTTTTGGACACCCGTGGAATTTTTATGAATTTTCCACCTTCAAAAATCAGGAAAAATAGAAAATGAGCGGATTGCCGAAACTTCTTGGGTAGCTTCCTTGGCACATAAGCTTCAGTTTGGACCCCATATGCACGTGAGATTTTGCATAAATCAAGCACTTGCACGGCACTCAATGGTTTGGCGATTGTCGCGACTTCGGTCGTGGGCGAGGCCATGACATGTCACGACATTGTCATGGGTAGTCGTGGCTTTGTCATGGCATTGTCATGGTAGTCGTGGCATGTCCGACATGGTTTACGGGCTAGAGATCGAATTTTCGCGCCATTTTTTGCAGGCATGCTTAGAAAAACATGTTTAGCTTCCTCACCAAATTTCACGATTTTTGGACACCCGTGGATTTTTTATGAATTTTATCCACCTTCAAAAAATCCGGAAAAACAGAAAATGATCCGGATTGCCCGAAACTTCTTGGGTAGCTTCCTTGGCACATAAGCTTCAGTTTGGACCCCCATATGCACGTGAGATTTTGCATAAATCAAGCACTTGCACGGCACTCAATGGTTTGGCAGTGTCGCGACTCGGTCGTGGGCAGGCCATGACATGTCCTGACATTGTCATGGCGTTGTCGTGGCATGCCATGATTAAGTCTTGTGTGACTCATGGCATGTTTTGGGCATGTGAAGGGAATCCTTTGTAGCTAAGCCGTGGGTAAGTTGTGATAATTTCCCCCCAGCCACTCTCGTTCTCTTGGCCTCAAATTTCTTAGGTAGCTTATGAGGCACCCACAGACAAGGCACTGGCCATGTCATATAGATGGCAAAGGCATGTGTGAAGGTGTAGCGCATGTGATGGTTGAGACTTGGTATAATTGTTGGCATTTTTATTTGATCTTCAACCTCGATTTTAGAAATTAGTAATTCTTAAAGTGGGCGGATTTTTGAGAGTAAAGGGAGGAGGGACGAATCGAAGCAACAAGAGTGAATCTCGGTGGATCGTGGCGTGAGCCACTCTGCCACTACAATACCCGTCGCGTATTTAAGTCGTGCGCAAGGATTCTACCGCCGCTCGGTGGGAATTTGTTCAAGCGTCGAGGCGATTGATCGCGCCGCGGGATCCACCAGCGACCGCGTGCCTTTGGGGGCGAGGCCCTGCTGGCTGGTCGGCAAACAAGCGGCGGGCACATGCATCGCTTCTGGCGGATTCGACTTAGGCGTTGATCATAATCAGCGCCGCGGTAACCGGCGCCGCGGCTTTTCAACCAAGCGCGATGACCAATTGTCGCGAATCAGCGGTTCCTCGTACTAGGTTGAATTACTATTGCGACACTATCATCGGTAGGGTAAAACTAACTTTGTCTCACGGCGGTCTAAACCCGACTCACGTTCCTATTGGTGGGTGAACAATCCAACACTTGGTGAATTACGCTTCACAATGATAGGAAGAAGCGAGCATCGAAGGATCAAAAAGCAGCGTCGCTATGAGCGGCTTGGCGCCACAAGCGATTATCCTGTGGTAACTTTTACGACACCTCTGGCTTCAAATTAGAAGGACTAAAGGATCGATAGGCCCACGCTTTCCACGGTTCGTATTAAATCTTGGAAATCGAGAATCAAGCGAGCTTTTACCCTTTTGTTCCACCACGAGATTTACGTTCTCGTTGAGCTCATCTTAGGACACTGCGTTATCTTTTAACGGATGTGCGCTGACCAAACTCCCCACGACAATGTCTTCGCGGATCGGCCCGAGCGAGCCTTGGGTCCAAAAAGAGGCGTGCCCTCTCCAGATTCACGGAATAAGTAAAATAACGTTAAAAGTAGTGGTATTTCACTTTCGCCGTCTCGGCTCCCACTTATCCTACACCTCTCAAGTCATTTCACAAAGTCGGACTAGAGTCAAGCTCAGCGAGGTCTTCTTTCCATTGATTACGCCAAGCCGTTCCTTGGCGTGGTTTATTTGGATAGTAAGCGAGGGCGATGGGAATCTCGTTAATCCATTCATGCGGCGTCACTAATTAGATGGCGAGGCATTTGGCTACCTTAAGAGTCATAGTTACTCCGTAGTTTACCAGCGCTTGGTTGAATTTCTTCACTTTGACATTGAGCCTTTGGCGAAATCACATTGCGTCGGCATCGCGAGGACCATCGCAATGCTTTGTTTTAATTAAGCGATCGGATTCCCCTTGTCGTACCGATTCTGAGTCGGTATTCGGCGCGGGAGGACCGAAGGGCCGTTCCCGATCGAGTCCCCGGCCGACGCGGCGACCAGCTCTCGCCCGCGGGGCGGCTTCGGCGATCCGTAAACGGTAAAGCGGGTTGGTGGGACCCAGTGCCCGACCCTCGAGCCAATCCTTTTCAGAGGTTCACGGATCCATTTGCCGACTTCCCTTGCCTACATTGTTCCATCGACCAGAAATTTGTTCACCTTGGGAACTGATGCGGTTATAGTCTGACCGGGCGTGGGAGGCACTCGGTCCTCAATTTTCAAGAAGCGCCAGCTGCCGGACACCAGCGGCGTCGCGGTGCTCTTCCGGCCATTGGACCCTACCTCCGGTGGCCGTTTCGAGTGGGCGGTAGTTAAGCGAAAAGAACTCTTCCGAGGCCGCCCGGCGTCTCGGACTCCTAACGTTGCCGTCGGCCGCCACGTCCGGTTCGAAATTTTAACGATTCCCTTTCGAAGTGCGGCGTGTTGCGCTATCGAACGAGCCTCCCGTCTCTTAGGATCGACTAACCCATGTGCAAGTGCCGTTCACATGGAACCTTTCCCTCTTCGACCTTCAAAGTTCTCATTTGAATATTTGCTACTACCACCAAGATGCCGCAAGCGGCGCTCGCCGGGCTCGCGCCCAGTTTTGCGGCGGCCGCGCGCCCTCACCTCATCGGGGCCTGGCACTTGCCGACGGCCAGTATAGGTCGCGGCGCTTTAGCGCCATCCATTTCGGGGCTAGTTGATTCGGCGGTGAGTTGTTACACACTCCTTAGCGGTTCGACTTCCATGACCCGCGAATCTGCTTTGTCTTAATCGACCAACACCCTTTGTGGGATCTAGGTTAGCCTTGATTGAGCGCAGTAACTTCGGCTTCGGTTCATCGCATCGCCCGATTCACGCTTACCAAAAATGGCCCACTTGGAGCTCTCGATTAGTGGCGCGGCTCAGCGGGCGGCCGCGTCCTACCTATTTAAAGTTTGAGAATAGGTCGAGGCGTTGCGCCCCGATGCCTCTAATCATTGGCTTTACCGATAGAACTTCGCACATGAGCTCCGGCTATCTGAGGAAACCGGAGGAACCGGCTACTAGGCGGTTCGATTAGTCTTTCGCCCCTATACCCCAAGTCAGACGAGCGATTTGCGTCGCGTCGATGTCGGCTGCGGGCCTCCACGAGTTTCCTCGGCCGCCCGCTTCGCGCATAGTTCACCATCTTTCGGGTCCGACGGTATGCTCTCACTCGAACCCTTCCACGAGAAGATCAAGGTCGGTCGGCGGTGCGGCGTAGCGAGTTCCCACCAATCGGCTTCCTTGCGCCTTCACGGGTTTGCTCGCCGGATTGACTCGCACACATGTCGGACTCCTTGGTCAGTGTTTCAAGGCGGGCGAATAGAAACCATGAGCCGGCGCCCGAAACGCAGTCTTGAGAACGCCGTGGCGGCGCGGCGCCATCCACAACCGCGGCGGCGGCGTCTCGCGAGCATATCAACGGCCGGGCTTGGCGCGCCATGGTCAGCGTCGGACGCGTCGGCCGATCGTGAGCCGGTGGCCGTTCCACATCCGGCCGGGACGCATCGCCGGCCCATCCGCTTCCCTCGAGCAATTTCAAGCACTATTTGACTCTCTTTTCAAAGTCCTTTTCATCTTTCCCTCGCGGTACTTGTTATTGCTCGGTCTCTACTTTGTATTTAGCCTTGGGCCGAATTTACCGCCCGATTGGGTGCATTCCCAAACAACCCGACTTCGTAAGCGGCGCCTCGTGGTGCGGCGAGTCCGAACGCAGCAGGGCTCTCACCCTCTCGGCGCCCCTTCCAGGGGACTTGGGCGATCGCCGTGAGGCGCTTCTCGGACTTCTGGTCGGACCAGAGGCGGCAGATTCTCATGGTGGGCTTTTCGGTTCGCTCGCCGTTACTAGGGAATCCTCGTTAGTTTCTTTTCCTCAGCTTATTGATATGCTTAAGCTTCGGCGGGTGGCCCGCTGACACTGAGGTCGCGTTGTGGCGCTTTCTTGCTTGCGCGGGTCTCGCGGCCTAGACAAAGGGACATCATGCGCCGCGGTCGGGCTCGAGGCTTTCGCTCGTCCACCGTGAGCGTGGCGGTCATCACTCGTGGGCTCGTTTTCAACCATCCGCGAGGCAATGCTCGCGGGAGGCCAACTTTCGCCCAGCGCCTCCCCCTCCGTCGATTCGGCGTGCGGGTTTGGGGCGGCAATGCGTGACACCCGAGCGGGCGTGCCCTCGGCCTAATGGCCGAGCGCGACTTGCGTTCAAAGACTTCGATGGTTCACGGGATTACGCAATTCACACCAAGTATCGCATTTAGCTCGTTCTTCATCGATCACGAGCGAGATATCCGTTCTTAGAGTCATTTTGGACACCATTCTCGCGACTTACCGGCGGGATCCGTATCCGGATCGCGGGGCTCACGCCGTTGTTCGAGTTCCTTGGCGCGTCGTGCGGGGCCATAGTTGTTGTCTTTGCCGGGGCACACTAGCGGCGGCGAGGCGCTCTTGCGCCCGACAAGGCGGCAACTTCGGGGCAATGTGGACCCCTCGTGTGCCTCCGAGATTAATTCAACGATTCGCAAGTCGTCTGTTTGCGAGGCATCAACAATGATCCTTCAGCGGGTTCACCTACGGAAACCTTATTCGACTTCTCCTTCCTCTAAATGATAAGGTTCGATGGACTTCTCGCGGCGTCGCCGGCGGCGAACCGCCCACCTCGCCGCGATCAGAACACTTCAGGACCATTCAATCGGTAGGGCGGCGGGCGGTGTGTACAAAGCGAGGGCGTAGTCAGCGCGGTGATGACTCGCGCTTACTAGGAATTCCTCGTTGAAGACCAACAATTGCAATGATCTATCCCCATCACGATGAAATTTCAAAGATTACCGGGCTGTCGGCCGAGGCTATAGACTTCGTTGAATACATCGATTGTAGCGGCGTCGCGACCCCGAGAACATCTAAGGGCATCACGGACTGTTATTGCCTCAAACTTCCTTGGCCTAGCGGCCGTAGTCCCTCTAAGAAGGCGGCGCGGAGGGTCGCCTCGCATAGCTAGTTAGCGGTGAGGTCTCGTTAGTTAGCGGAATTAACCAGGACAAATCGCTCCACCAACTAAGAACGGCCATGCACCACCACCCGTAGAATCAAGAAAGAGCTCTCGATGCTGTCAATCCTTACTATGTCGGACCTGGTAAGTTTCCGTGTTGAGTCAAATTAAGCGCGAGCTCACTCCTGGTGGTGCCCTTAGTCAATTCCTTTAAGTTTCAGCCTTGCGACCATACTCCCGGAACCCAAAAACTTTGATTTCTCATAAGGTGCGGTGAGTCTAAAAGCAACATCCGTGATCCACTGGTCGGCATCGTTTATGGTTGAGACTAGGGCGGTATCGATCGTCTTGAGCCCCGACTTTCGTTCTTGATTAATGAAAACATCCTTGGCAAATGCTTTCGCGATTGTTCGTCTTTCATAAATCCAAGAATTTCACCTCGACTATGAAATCTGAATGCCCCATTGTCACTGTTAATCATTACTCCGATCCGAAGGCAACACAATAGGATCGAGAATCCTATGATGTTATCCCATGCTAATGTATCCAGGCGTAGGCTTGCTTTGAGCACTCTAATTTCTTCAAAGTAACGGCAGGAGCACGACCGACCAATTAAGGCCAGGAGCGCATCGCCGGCGAAGGGCGAGCCGGCCGGTGCACACGAGCGGGCCGTCGACCCGACCAAGGTCGACTACGAGCTTTTTAAGCGCAACAACTTAAATATCGCTATTGGGCTGGAATTACGTATTGGCGGCACGGACTTGCCCTCAATGGATCCTCGTTAAGGGATTTAGATTGTACTCATTCCAATTACGGACTCGATGAGCGGTATTGTTATTTATTGTCACTACCTCCAGTGTCGGGATTGGGTAATTTCTTGGCGCTTTGCCTTCCTTGGATGTGGTAGCCGTTTCTCGAGCTCCCTCTCAGGAATCGAACCTAATTCTCAGTCACCGTCACCACCATGGTAGGCCACTATCCTACCATCGAAAGTTGATAGAGGCGAGAAATTTGAATGATGCGTCGCGGCACAATGGCCGTGCGATCCGTCAGTTATCATGAATCATCGAACAGCGGGCGAGCGCGTTGACCTTTATCTAATAAATCGTCCCTTAGTAGTCGGGGTTTGTTGCGTATTAGCTCTAGAATTACTACGGTTATCAGAGTAGTAGATACCATC
Organism: Senna siamea; assembly: GCA_031216115.1. NCBI lineage: Eukaryota > Viridiplantae > Streptophyta > Magnoliopsida > Fabales > Fabaceae > Senna > Senna siamea. The sequence continues at coordinate 38,601 of JAVHNK010000025.1, forward strand.
AAACAAACTATAAGCGATTTAATGAGCCATTCGCGGTTTCACGATCTGAATTTGTTCATACTTACACATGCATGGCTTAATCTTTGAGACAAGCATATGACTCTTGGCGGGATCAACCAGGTAGCAATCCTCATTTGGCGGCCGCCGCATTTGCACAACCCTCGACACATGGCCAAGAAGGTCATAGCATGCCAAGTGCGATCGTCATGCAAGAATTAGGTCTATGTTGGGACATGCGAGGGCATTCGGCGACCACTGCATCCACGGCATGCCGCTGCATCGAGAGATCGGTGAGTCCTCAGCGGCCACCCTCGCCCACGATTGTGGCCGGATGGAACACAAGGGCTACTTCATGGTCCTCGCCAAACCACATATTTCGAGGGAGCGGATGGATGGAGGGACATCTGGGGATAATAAATTCCACATCAATGGGTAGGCGACACAAGGGCAACCATCATCGGCCAGTCAAAACAGGGCATCAATCAATGCCAATGGGTAGGGATGAGGAGGATAGCCATGAGCGGATTCGATGCACAAGCAGGCCAGCCAGCGGGAACAATCAAATCACCACTCACACACGGCCGCGTATTACTTGACCAGCGCCACCAAGCGAACCACACCGCGTGCCCGAGGGCACCACGAGCAAATGGAGGCATCCGGTGGCATCAATCGAACAACGCTAGGCATGCACATCGCGAGAAGGCAACCATTGTATGTCGAAGGCAACAATCTTATGTCGAAAGGCAACACTCTTATGTCGAAAGGCAACAATCTTATGTCGAAAGGCAACAACCATGCACCAGGCCATGGCATCGGGATTGGATCGGCTACCACCATGCACCAGGCCATGGCGTTCCAGGCGCCCCGTCCCACAAGCAAGCAATTAGAAGCGGCGATTACCATCACCTCGAACATGCCCACAAGCAAGGCGGGTTAACGCCATGGAAAGGAGGTCGGAGCGGCTCGCCATGCACCAGGCCATGGCGTTCGGAGAACCGCCCGCCCCACAAGCAAGCAATTAGAAGCGGCGATTACCATCACCTCGGACATGCCCACAAGCAAGGCGGGTTAATGCCATGGAGAGGAGGTCGGATCGGCTACCGCCATGCACCAGGCCATGGCGTTCGAGAACGCCCCCGCCCGAGCAAGCAATTAGGCGGCGATTACCATCACCTCGAACACGCCCACAAGCAAGGCGGGTTAATGCCATGGAAAGGAGGTCGGAGCGGCTCCCACCATGCACCAGGCCATGGCGTTCGAGAACACGCCCCGCCACAAGCAAGCAATTAGGCGGCGATTACCATCACCTCGGACATGCCCACAAGCAAGGCGGGTTAATGCCATGGAGAGGAGGTCGGATCGGCTACCGCCATGCACCAGGCCATGGCGTTCGGAAGAACACGCCCCACCCCACAAGCAAGCAATTAGAAGCGGCGATTACCATCACCTCGAACATGCCCACAAGCAAGGCGGGTTAATGCCATGGAAGGAGGTCGGATCGGCTACGCCATGCACCAGGCCATGGCGTTCGGAGAACACGCCCCACCCACAAGCAAGCAATTAGAAGCGGCGATTACCATCACCTCGAACATGCCCACAAGCAAGGCGGGTTAATGCCATGGGCGAGGAGGTCGGAGCGGCTCCCACCATGCACCAGGCCATGGCGTTCGGAGAACACGCCCCCACCCACAAGCAAGCAATTAGAAGCGGCGATTTCCATCACCTCGAGACATGCCCACAAGCAAGGCGGGTTAATGCCATGGAGAGGAGGTCGGATCGGCTACTGCCATGCACCAGGCCATGGCATCGTGTACTGTGTTTTTCCAGAACATGCGAGAGCACGCCCCACTCCCCACAAGCAAGCAATTAGAAGCAACCAAAAATCGCCTCGGACATGCCCACGCCAAGATAGGTTAATACCATGCATGTGTCCCCGTCCACATCAAGCCACCCCATCCCAAGCCCCTTGGTCTGGCGGTCGCGACTCCTTACGTTCGCCGTTGCCAAGCCAAAAGCATGTTCAAGGAATGTCCCTTGGTTTAGGTGAACCCCGCGACACTAGCACCACGCGCATGCCCTCTCAAGCCATCACATGGCGTTTGATTACGTGGAACCCGAATCACACCCGCCACATGCCTGACCCTCAAAGCACTTGATTGTGATACTAGATTGCGAGTTAGGGCTCGGTTTGTGCAATTCAACATCCCCATGAGCGTCTTAACGCCTTCCTCTTTGTAAAGAAATTTTTTGGGGTTAGCCGGAAGCGGTGGTCGATCGCCGCGTGATTCGCCGTGGCCGGCCGGAGTACCGACGGCAAACCCGCCGCGGTGCCACACCTTAGCTCTCTCGAGGACCACCCACTAGCACACTTGCAAGTCATGGGTAGACAAGCTTGAGTGCATGGGGTGAGGGGGTGCATGGCACCTAGGAATGAGCCCCACTAAGAGCAAAGCATAACTATTCACTCCGTGAGGAGATGATATACTTTTAGCCCGACCAACATAAGTTTTTGTACCTAGAGATCGAATTTTATACGATTTTTGCAGGCATGCTTAGAAAAATATGATTACCCACCTCCTCAAATTTCATAATTTTTGGACACCCATAGAATATTTTACAATTTTTACTTTTGAAACTTTAAAAAATCGGAAAAATAGAAAATAAAGCGGATTGCCCGAAACTTCTTGGGTAGCTTCCTTGGCACATAAGCAATTTTGGACCCCCATATGCACGTGAGATTTTGCATAAATCAAGCACTAGCACGGCACTAATTGGTTTGCGATGTCGCGACTTCGGTCGTGGGCGAGGCCATGACATGTCTGACATTGTCATGGTAGTCGTGGCTGTCATGGCATTGTCGTGGTAGTCGTGGCATGTCAGACATGGTTTCGGGCTAGAGATCGAATTTTCGCGCCATTTTTGCAGGCATGCTTAGAAAAACATGTTTAGCTTCCTCACCAAATTTCACGATTTTTGGACACCGTGGAATTTTTATGAATTTTCCACCTTCAAATCAGGAAAAATAGAAAATGATCGGATTGCCGAAACTTCTTGGGTAGCTTCCTTGGCACATAAGCAATTTTGGACCCCATATGCACGTGAGATTTTGCATAAATCAAGCACTTGCACGGCACTCAATGGTTTGGCGATTAATCGCGACTTCGGTCGTGGGCGAGGCCATGACATGTCTGACATTGTCATGGTAGTCGTGGCTGTCATGGCATTGTCATGGTAGTCGTGGCATGTCAGACATGGTTTCGGGCTAGAGATCGAATTTTCGCGCCATTTTTTGCAGGCATGCTTAGAAAAACATGTTTAGCTTCCTCACCAAATTTCACGATTTTTGGACACCGTGGAATTTTTATGAATTTTCCACCTTCAAAAATCAGGAAAAATAGAAAATGATCCGGATTGCCCGAAACTTCTTGGGTAGCTTCCTTGGCACATAAGCTTCAGTTTGGACCCCATATGCACGTGAGATTTTGCATAAATCAAGCACTTGCCACGGCACTCAATGGTTTGGCAGTGTCGCGACTCGGTCGTGGGCAGGCCATGACAGATCCCCCCGAGTTAATTTCATTGTCTTGGGCTCGAATTTTATGGGTAGCTTCATTGGCACCCACGGACGAGAGGTTTGGTAGCCCACTTATCAGAGCACACACGGTCTTTGTTCATGTCAAGCCTCGAGCCTCAAGCCCCAAGTCAAGTCAAGTCCTTTATATATTCAATTTAGATATATATATTTTTGCAAAAATGCCTTCGGTCGGTAGTCGTGGAACGGGCGGGGCATAGCGGTGGCAGGACAATGGAGTCCACCAGACACGGTGATCATGTGGGGCATGGGGAGGGTCATGAGGGTGCCCGCGGTGGGGAGGGTCATGGGGGTGCGATGGTGGGGCGGGTCATGGGCATAGCGATGGAGGCGGGGGTGGGTACATGGCTTCCCAAAGAGCAAGCGACTTTTCTCTCTGGCGAGGAGATGATATACTTTTCGCCCGACCAACATAAGTTTTTGGTACCTAGAGGCCGAATTTTCGCGCCATTTTTGTAGGCAAGCTTAGAGCGTTAAGATTGGCTTCCTCCCCAAATCTCATAATTTTTAGACACCCGTATAATATTTTACAATTTTTACTTTTGAAACTTCAAAAATCGGAAAAATAGAAAATGATCGGATTGCGGAAACTTCTTGGGTAGCTTCCTTGGCACATAAGCTTGAGTTTGGACCCCATATGCACGTGAGATTTTGCATAAATCAAGCACTTGCACGGCACTCAATGGTTTGGCGATGTCGCGACTCGGTCGTGGGCAGGCCATGACATGTCCTGACATTGTCATGGCGTTGTCGTGGCATGCCATGATTAAGTCTTGTGTGACTCATGGCATGTTTTGGGCATGTGAAGGGAATCCTTTGTAGCTAAGCCGTGGGTAAGTTGTGATAATTTCCCCCGACCACTCTCGTTCTCTTGGCCTCAAATTTCTTAGGTAGCTTATGAGGGACCCACAGAGAAGGCCCTGGCGATGTCATATAGATCGCAAAGCCATGTGTGAAGGTGTAGCGCATGTGATGGTTGAGACTTGGTATAATTGTTGGCATTTTTATTTGATCTTCAACCTCGATTTTAGAAATTAGTAATTCTTAAAGTGGGCGGATTTTTGAGAGTAAAGGAGGGAGGGCGAATCGAAGCAACAAGGCTGAATCTCGGTGGATCGTGGCGTGAGCCACTCTGCCACTACAATACCCGTCGCGTATTTAAGTAAATGCGCAAGGATTCTACCGCGCTCGGTGGGAATTTGTTCAAAGCGTCCGGGCGATTGATCGCGCCGCGGGATCCACCAGCGACCACGTGCCTTTGGGGGCCAAGGCCCTGCTGGCTGGTCGGCAAACAAGCGGCGGGCACATGCATCGCTTCTGGCGGATTACGACTTAGGCGTTCGATCATAATCCAGCGCCGCGGTAACCGGCGCCCGCGGCTTTTCAACCAAAGCGCGATGACCAATTGTGCGAATCAGCGGTTCCTCGTACTAGGTTGAATTACTATTGCGACACTATCATCGGTGAGGTAAAACTAACTTTGTCTCACGGCGGTCTAAACCCGACTCACGTTCCTATTGGTGGGTGAACAATCCAACACTTGGTGAATTACGCTTCACAATGATAGGAAGAAGCGAGCATCGAAGGATCAAAAAGCAGCGTCGCTATGAGCGGCTTGGCGCCACAAGCGATTATCCTGTGGTAACTTTTACCGACACCTCTGGCTTCAAATTCAGAAGGACTAAAGGATCGATAGGCCCACGCTTTCACGGTTCGTATTAAATCTTGGAAATCGAGAATCAAGCGAGCTTTTACCCTTTTGTTCCACCACGAGATTTACGTTCTCGTTGAGCTCATCTTAGGACACTGCGTTATCTTTTAACGGATGTGCGCTGACCAAACTCCCCACGACAATGTCTTCGCGGATCGGCGCGAGCGAGCAGGTCCAAGAGGGCGTGCCCGCCTCAGGTCACGGAATAAGTAAAATAACGTTAAAAGTAGTGGTATTTCACTTTCGCCGTCTCGGCTCCCACTTATCCTACACCTCTCAAGTCATTTCACAAAGTCGGACTAGAGTCAAGCTCAGCGGTCTTCTTTCCCGTGATTACGCCAAGCCGTTCCTTGGCGTGGTTTATTTGGATAGTAAGCGAGGGCGATGGGAATCTCGTTAATCCATTCATGCGGCGTCACTAATTAGATGGCGAGGCATTTGGCTACCTTAAGAGAGTCATAGTTACTCCGTAGTTTACCGCGCTTGGTTGAATTTCTTCACTTTGACATTGAGCAGGGCGAAATCACATTGCGTCGGCATCGCGAGACCATCGCAATGCTTTGTTTTAATTAAGCGGTCGGATTCCCCTTGTCGTACCGATTACGAGTCATTCGGCGCGGGAGGACCGAAGGCCGTTCCCGATCAGATCCCCGGCCGACGCGGCGACCAGCTCGCCGCGGGGCGGCTTCGGCGATCCGTAAACGGTAAGCGGGTTGAGTGGGACCGTGCCCGACCCTCGAGCCAATCCTTTTCAGGAGTTCACGGATCCATTTGCCGACTTCCCTTGCCTACATTGTTCCATCGACGGTGTTCACCTTGGAACTGATGCGGTTATGAAATCTGGCCGGGCGTGGGAGGCACTCGGTCCTCCGAATTTTCAAGAAGCGCGAGGCTGCCGGACACCAGCGGCGTCGCGGTGCTCTTCCGGCCATTGGACCCTACCTCACGGTGGCCGTTTCGAGTGGGCGGTGTTAAGCGAAAAAGAACTCTTCCGAGGCCGCCCGGCGTCTCGGACTCCACTGCGTTGCCGTCGGCCGCCACGTCCGGTTCGAGAATTTTAACCCGATTCCCTTTCGAAGTGCGGCGTGTTGCCGCTATCGAACGAGCCTCCCGTCTCTTAGGATCGACTAACCCATGTGCAAGTGCCGTTCACATGGAACCTTTCCCTCTTCGACCTTCAAAGTTCTCATTTGAATATTTGCTACTACCACGAGATCTGCCGCAAGCGGCGCTCGCCGGGCTCGCGCCCCAGTTTCTGGCGGCCAGCGCGCCCTCACCTCATCGGGGCCTGGCACTTGCCGACGGCCAGTATAGGTCGCGGCGCTTTAGCGCCATCCATTTCGGGGCTAGTTGATTCGGCGGTGAGTTGTTACACACTCCTTAGCGGTTCGACTTCCATGACCACGCGAATCTGCTTTGTCTTAATCGACCAACACCCTTTGTGGGATCTAGGTTAGCCTTGATTGAGCGCAGTAACTCGGCTTCGGTTCATCGCATCGCCCGATTCACGCTTACCAAAAATGGCCCACTTGGAGCTCTCGATTAGTGGCGCGGCTCAGCGGGCGGCCGGCGTCTACCTATTTAAAGTTTGAGAATAGGTCGAGGCGTTGCGCCCCGATGCCTCTAATCATTGGCTTTACGATAGAACTTCGCACATGAGCTCCGGCTATCTGAGGAAACCGGAGGGAACCGGCTACTAGGCGGTTCGATTAGTCTTTAGCCTATACCCAAGTCAGACGAGCGATTTGCGTCGATGTCGGCTGCGGGCCTCCACGAAGTTTCCTCTGGCCGCCCGCTTCGAGGCATAGTTCACCATCTTTCGGGTCCGACGGTATGCTCTCACTCGAACCCTTCCACGAGAAGATCAAGGTCGGTCGGCGGTGCGGCCAGCGGGGTTCCCACCAATCGGCTTCCTTGCGCCTTACGGGTTTGCTCGCCGGATTGACTCGCACATGTCGGACTCCTTGGTCAGTGTTTCAAGGCGGGCGAATAGAAACCCGCCCGGCGCCCGAGAACGCAGTCTTGAGAACGCAGCGTGGCGGCGGCGCCATCCACAACGCGGCGGCGGCGTCTCGCGAGCATATCAACGGCCGGGCTTGGGCGCGCCGCCGGTCGCGTCGGACGCGTCGGCCGATCGTGAGCCGGTGGCCGTTCCACATCCGGCAAGGACGCGCCCCGGCCCCATCCGCTTCCCTCTGAGCAATTTCAAGCACTATTTGACTCTCTTTTCAAAGTCCTTTTCATCTTTCCCTCGCGGTACTTGTTACATTCTCGGTCTCTACTTTGTATTTAGCCTTGGGCCGGAATTTACCGCCCGATTGGGGCTGCATTCCCAAACAACCCGACTTCGTAAAGCGGCGCCTCGTGGTGCGGCGAGTCGAACGCAGGGCTCTCACCCTCTCGGCGCCCCTTCCAGGGGACTTGGGCGATCGCCCGTGAGGCGCTTCTCGGACCTTCTGGTCGGACCAGAGGCGGCAGATTCTCATGGTGGGCTTTTCGGTTAGCTCGCCGTTACTAGGGAATCCTCGTTAGTTTCTTTTCCTCAGCTTATTGATATGCTTAAGCTTCGGCGGGTGGCCCGCTGACACTGGGGTCGCGTTGTGGCGCTTTCTTGCTTAGCGGGTCTCGCGGCCTAGACAAAGGGACATCATGCGCCGCGGTCGGGCTCGAGGCTTTCGCTCGTCCACCGTGAGCGTGGCGGTCATCACTCGTGGGCTCGTTTTCAACCATCGCGAGGCAATGCTCGCGGGAGGCCAACTTTCGCCCAGCGCCTCCCCCTCCGTCGATTCGGCGTGCGGGTTTGGGGCGGCAATGCGTGACACCAGGCGAGGCGTGCCCTCGGCCTAATGGCCGAGCGCGACTTGCGTTCAAAGACTTCGATGGTTCCACGGGATTACGCAATTCACACCAAGTATCGCATTTCGCTCGTTCTTCATCGATCACGAGCGAGATATCCGTTCGAGAGTCATTTTGGACACCATTCTCGCGACTTACCGGCGGGATCCGTATCCGGATCGCGGGGCTCACGCCGTTGTTCGAGTTCCTTGGCGTCGTGGCGGGCCATAGTTGTTGTCTTTGCCGGGGCACACTAGCGGCGGCGAGGCGCTCTTGCGCCCCGACAGGTGGCAACTTCGGGGCAATGTGGACCCCTCGTGTGCCTCCGAGATTAATTCAACGATTCGCCGTCGTCTGTTTGCGAGGCATCAACAATGATCCTTCGCGGGTTCACCTCACGAAACCTTATTCGACTTCTCCTTCCTCTAAATGATAAGGTTGATGGACTTCTCGCGGCGTCGCCGGCGAACCGCCCACCTCGCGCGATCAGAACACTTCAGGACCATTCAATCGGTAGGGCGGCGGGCGGTGTGTACAAAGAAGCGAGGGCGTAGTCAGCGCGGTGATGACTTCGCGCTTACTAGGAATTCCTCGTTGAAGACCAACAATTGCAATGATCTATCCCCATCACGATGAAATTTCAAAGATTACCGGGCTGTCGGCGAGGCTATAGACTTCGTTGAATACATCGATTGTAGCGGCGTCGCGACCCGAGAACATCTAAGGGCATCACGGACACATTATTGCCTCGAACTTCCTTGGCCTAGCGGCCGTAGTCCCTCTAAGAAGGCGGCGCGGAGGGTCGCCTCGCGTAGCTAGTTAGCGGTGAGGTCTCGTTAGTTAGCGGAATTAACCAGGACAAATCGCTCCACCAACTAAACGGCCATGCACCACCACCCGTAGAATCAAGAAAGAGCTCTCGATCTGTCAATCCTTACTATGCGGACCTGGTAAGTTTCCCGTGTTGAGTCAAATTAAGCGCGAGCTCATCTGGTGGTGCCCTTAGTCAATTCCTTTAAGTTTCAGCCTTGCGACCATACTCCCAGGAACCCAAAAACTTTGATTTCTCATAAGGTGCGGTGAGTCTAAAAGCAACATCCGTGATCCACTGGTCGGCATCGTTTATGGTTGAGACTAGGGCGGTATCGATCGTCTTGAGCCCCGACTTTCGTTCTTGATTAATGAAAACATCCTTGGCAAATGCTTTCGCGATTGTTCGTCTTTCATAAATCCAAGAATTTCACCTCGACTATGAAATCTGAATGCCCCATTGTCACTGTTAATCATTACTCAGATCCGAAGGCAACACAATAGGATCGAGAATCCTATGATGTTATCCCATGCTAATGTATCCAGGCGTAGGCTTGCTTTGAGCACTCTAATTTCTTCAAAGTAACGACAGGAGGCACGACCGACCAATTAAGGCCAGGAGCGCATCGCCGGCGAAGGGCGAGCGGCCGGTGCACACGAGCGGGCCGTCGACCCGACCCAAGGTCGACTACGAGCTTTTAAGCGCAACAACTTAAATATCGCTATTGGGCTGGAATTACGTTTCTTTGGCACGGACTTGCCCTCAATGGATCCTCGTTAAGGGATTTAGATTGTACTCATTCCAATTACGGACTCGATGAGCGGTATTGTTATTTATTGTCACTACCTCCGTGTCGAGGATTGGGTAATTTCTTGGCGCTCTTGCCTTCCTTGGATGTGGTAGCCGTTTCTCGAGCTCCCTCTCAGGAATCGAACCTAATTCTCAGTCACCGTCACCACCATGGTAGGCCACTATCCTACCATCGAAAGTTGATAGAGGCGAAATTTGAATGATGCGTCGCCGGCACAATGGCCGTGCGATCCGTCAGTTATCATGAATCATCGAACAGCAGGCGAGCCAGCGTTGACCTTTATCTAATAAATCGTCCCTTAGTAGTCGGGGTTTGTTGCGTATTAGCTCTAGAATTACTACGGTTATCAGAGTAGTAGATACCATCAAACAAACTATAAGCGATTTAATGAGCCATTCGCGGTTTCACGATCTGAATTTGTTCATACTTACACATGCATGGCTTAATCTTTGAGACAAGCATATGACTCTTTGGCGGGATCAACGGTAGCAATCCTCATTTGGCGGACCGCCTATTTGCACAACCTCTCGACACATGGCCAAGAAGGTCATAGCATGCCAAGTGCGATCGTCATGCAAGAATTAGGTCTATGTTGGGACATGCGAGGGCATTCGGCGACCTGCATCCCACGGCATGCCTTTGCATCAGAGATCGGTGAGTCCTCACTTGGCCACCCTCGCCCACGATTGTGGCCGGATGGAACACAAGGGCTACTTCATGGTCCTCGCCAAACCACATATTTGAGGAAGCGGATGGATGGAGGGACATCTGGGGATAATAAATTCCACATCAATGGGTAGGCGACACAAGGGCAACCATCATCGGCCGTCAAAACAGGGGCATCAATCAATGCCAATGGGTAGGGATGAGGAGGATAGCCCATGAGCCGATTCGATGCACAAGCGCAGGCGACCAGCGGGAACAATCAAATCACCACTCACACACGGCCGCGTATTACTTGACCAGCGCCACCAAGCGAACCACACCCGCGTGCCCCGAGGGCACCACGAGCAAATGGAGGCATCGGTGGCATCAATCGAGCAACGCTAGGCATGCACATCGCGAGAAAGGCAACCATTGTATGTCGAAGGCAACAATCTTATGTCGAAAGGCAACACTCTTATGTCGAAAGGCAACAATCTTATGTCGAAAGGCAACAACCATGCACCAGGCCATGGCATCGGGATTGGATCGGCTACCACCATGCACCAGGCCATGGCGTTCCAGGCGCGCCCCCATCCCACAAGCAAGCAATTAGAAGCGGCGATTACCATCACCTCGGACATGCCCACAAGCAAGGCGGGTTAACGCCATGGAAAGGAGGTCGGAGCGGCTCGCCATGCACCAGGCCATGGCGTTCGGAGAACACGCCCCGCCACAAGCAAGCAATTAGAAGCGGCGATTACCATCACCTCGGACATGCCCACAAGCAAGGCGGGTTAATGCCATGGAGAGGAGGTCGGATCGGCTACCGCCATGCACCAGGCCATGGCGTTCGAAGAACACGCCCCCCACGAGCAAGCAATTAGGCGGCGATTACCATCACCTCGAACACGCCCACAAGCAAGGCGGGTTAATGCCATGGAAAGGAGGTCGGAGCGGCTCCCACCATGCACCAGGCCATGGCGTTCGAGAACCGCCCCGCCCACAAGCAAGCAATTAGGCGGCGATTACCATCACCTCGAACATGCCCACAAGCAAGGCGGGTTAATGCCATGGAGGAGGTCGGATCGGCTACCGCCATGCACCAGGCCATGGCGTTCGGAAACACGCCCCCACAAGCAAGCAATTAGAAGCGGCGATTACCATCACCTCGAACATGCCCACAAGCAAGGCGGGTTAATGCCATGGAAAGGAGGTCGGATCGGCTACGCCATGCACCAGGCCATGGCGTTCGAGAACACGCCCCCCCCACAAGCAAGCAATTAGAAGCGGCGATTACCATCACCTCGGACATGCCCACAAGCAAGGCGGGTTAATGCCATGGGCGAGGAGGTCGGAGCGGCTCCCACCATGCACCAGGCCATGGCGTTCGAGAGAACACGCCCCCCCACAAGCAAGCAATTAGAAGCGGCGATTTCCATCACCTCGGACATGCCCACAAGCAAGGCGGGTTAATGCCATGGAGAGGAGGTCGGATCGGCTACCGCCATGCACCAGGCCATGGCATCGTGTACTGTGTTTTTCCAGAACATGCGAGAGACGCCCCACTCCCACAAGCAAGCAATTAGAAGCAACCAAAAATCGCCTCGGACATGCCCACCGCCAAGATAGGTTAATACCATGCATGTGTCCCCGTCCACATCAAGCCACCCCATCCCAAGCCCCTTGGTCTGGCGGTCGCGACTCCTTACGTTCGCCGTTGCCAAGCCCGCAAAGCATGTTCAAGGAATGTCCCTTGGTTTAGGTGAACCCCGCGACACTAGCACCACGCGCATGCCCTCTCAAGCCATCACATGGCGTTTGATTACGTGGAACCCGAATCACACCGCCCATACCTGACCCTCAAAGCACTTGATTGTGATACTAGATTGCGAGTTAGGGCTCGGTTTGTGCAATTCCAACATCCCCATGAAAAAGCGTCTTGGAAAACGCCTTCCTCTTTGTAAAGAAATTTTTTGGGGTTCGTAGGAAGCGGTGGTCGGTCGCCGCCGTGATTTCGCCGGCCGTGGCCAGGATACGGCCGACCAGCGGTGCCACACCTTGGCTCTCTCGAGGGACCACCCACTAGCACACTTGCAAGTCATGGGTAGACAAGCTTGAGTGCATGGGGTGAGGGGGGGTGCATGGCACCTAGGAATGAGCCCCCAAAGAGCAAAGCAACTATTCACTCCGTGAGGAGATGATATACTTTTTAAGCCCGGACAACATAAGTTTTTTTGTACCTAGAGATCGAATTTTCGCACGATTTTTGCAGGCATGCTTAGAAAAATATGATTACCCACCTCCTCAAATTTCATAATTTTGGACACCCATAGAATATTTTACAATTTTTACTTTTGAAACTTTAAAAAATCCGGAAAAATAGAAAATAAAGCGGATTGCCGAAACTTCTTGGGTAGCTTCCTTGGCACATAAGCAATTTTGGACCCCATATGCACGTGAGATTTTGCATAAATCAAGCACTTGCACGGCACTCAATGGTTTGCGGTGTCGCGACTTCGGTCGTGGGCGAGGCCATGACATGTCACGACATTGTCATGGTAGTCGTGGCTTTGTCATGGCATTGTCGTAGGCGAGTCGTGGCATGTCAGACATGGTTTCGGGCTAGAGATCGAATTTTCGCGCCATTTTTGCAGGCATGCTTAGAAAAACATGTTTAGCTTCCTCACCAAATTTCACGATTTTTGGACACCGTGGAATTTTTATGAATTTTCCACCTTCAAAATCAGGAAAAATAGAAAATATTCGGATTGCCCGAAACTTCTTGGGTAGCTTCCTTGGCACATAAGCAATTTTGGACCCCATATGCACGTGAGATTTTGCATAAATCAAGCACTTGCACGGCACTCAATGGTTTGGCGATGTCGCGACTTCGGTCGTGGGCGAGGCCATGACATGTCTGACATTGTCATGGTAGTCGTGGCTGTCATGGCATTGTCATGGTAGTCGTGGCATGTCAGACATGGTTTCGGGCTAGAGATCGAATTTTCGCGCCATTTTTGCAGGCATGCTTAGAAAAACATGTTTAGCTTCCTCACCAAATTTCACGATTTTTGGACACCCGTGGAATTTTTATGAATTTTCCACCTTCAAAAATCAGGAAAAATAGAAAATGATCGGATTGCCGAAACTTCTTGGGTAGCTTCCTTGGCACATAAGCTTCAGTTTGGACCCCATATGCACGTGAGATTTTGCATAAATCAAGCACTTGCACGGCACTCAATGGTTTGGCGATGTCGCGACTTCGGTCGTGGGCGAGCCATGTGAATCCCAGAGTTAATTTCATTGTCTTGGCCTCGAATTTTTGGGTAGCTTCATTGGCACCGCAGACGGAGGTTTGGTAGCCCACTTATCAGACACACGGTCTTTGTTCATGTCAAGCCTCGAGCCTCAAGCCCCAGTCAAGTCAAGTCCTTTATATATTCAATTTAGATATATATATTTTTTGCAAAAATGCCTTCGGTCGGTAGTGGAGTG